>JAODFZ020035673.1:0-11195 GCA_027574845.2 Deinopsis erosa
CGGTGGCCAAACTGCGGCTCTTCAAGAAGTTTATTGTGGCTCAACTAATAAAAGAAAAATATTTTTTTTGTTTTAAATTTGCTAAATCGCAAAATATACACTGCAAGAACTTTAGTTTGGGCTCGCAAGATTTTCAGGTCGGTAATTTTGGCTCTTGCTGCAAAAAGTCTGGCCACCCCTGTAATATAATATCATTTTCGCGAAATTTGCGCATCACTGCATTCAATTGTTCCTCGCTCATTATCATTGAGAAAGAATTGTTTTTCAATTCTTAATAAAACCGCGTTAAACGAATGTAAAAAAACCGAGTTAGACGAATGGAAAAAACGCGTTAGGCGAATGAAAATAACCGCGTTAGACAAATGAAAAAAACCGAGTTAGACGAATGTAAAAAACGCGTTAGACGAATGTAAAAAAACCGCGTTAGACGAATGAAAATAACCGCGTTAAACCAATGTAAAAAACGCGTTAGACGAATGTAAAAAAACCGCGCTAGACGAATGTATAAACCGCGTTAGGCGAATGAAAATAACGGCGTTAGACAAATGTAAACATCGCGTTGGACGAATGAAAATAACCGCGTTAGACGAATGCAAAATCCGCGTTAGAGGAATATAAAAAACGCGTTAGACGCATGTAAAAAAACCGCGTTAGACGAATGAAAATAAGCGCGTTAAACGAATGTAAAAAACGCGTTAAACGAATGTAAAAAACACGTTAGACGAATGTAAAAAACCGCGCTAGACGAATATATAAACCGCGTTAGGCGAATGAAAATAACCGCGTTAGACAAATGTAAAAATCGCGTTAAACGAATGAAAATAAACGCGTTAGACGAATGAAAAAACCGCGTTAGAGGAATGTAAAAAACGCGTTAGAAAATGGTAAAAAACCGCAATATACGAATGAAAACAACCGCGTTAAACGAAAGTAAAAAACGCGTTAAACGAAAGTAAAAAACGCGTTAGACAAATGTAAGAAATTATTTTATTATATAATATAATACGTTCATAATATTTTATTTAATCTAAATTACATTTGATGAAAGTAATAAACTTACAATATGTTTTTTTTTTAACCCTAAAAGCTTATTTTACATAATATTACACTTTTAGCAGTACATTTTATGAATTGCTTCTTATCAGCACTTTTTAAATAAGATAAAAATTAAAATTTATTCACTTGATATATACATTTGTTTACTTCATTAAACTTTATTTTATTTCTATTATTTGCATAAAAAATCAATAAGGAGCATTGCATATTATAAATTATATCTTTCGTTTAATCAATATTTTTATTATATTCTATCTAACAGGTGTAATGTAAAAATTGAATTTGTTGCAAAATTTATTTTGACATTTAAACTATAAAATGTTACAACAAATATCATTATATTTTTCTATTATTTATTTAATATAAATGCAGAACTTTCCAAAAAGTGTAAATTTAATATGTTTTAGGTGGGCCAAAACTAATTTAATTTAGATTTTTATTTTACTAATAAATTACATAATCGTATTAACAGATGTCTTTCAAATTTGGTGCTTTGATGCTTAGTAATGCCAATTAATGTGGTGTTAATTAAATTTGTTTTGGAATATTTTAAATGGAAATTTAATATGTAATTTTACTTCATTTCATTTAAATTTCATTATCTATTCATCGAAATAATGAATTAGCACTAAATAATTGCCAAAAAACCGGTTTTAAATTACATACATTTTCAACCCATTCATACTTAATATAATAATTATTATAAATGTAAATTCAAGAAAGAAGCTTTTAACTATATCATGAAAAGTAATCTAACAATGTGTTAATAAAAAATTCTTTAAGTAACTAAATGTATATAAAAAACTTGACGATTAATTAATATTTCATCAATTACTATTGATATAACTCGCTTTTGACACATTATTAATATATTAATTAATGTAAAAAGTTGTGTAGATAACAATCGGTTATAAAAAAAATGAGAAATTGGAAGTAAATGAACTTTCAAAAAAAAAAAATTTACAAAAGAGGAAGTGTTATAATAAAAAGTGACGAATTGTAAAAGTTTTTATGCATTCTCGTATATAATATTATAATAAAAAAAGTAGAAAATGTGCAAAGGGTGTAACATTATGTCCTGCTGCTAACCTCCATGTAGTAATAAGTAAAGGATTTTTTTATTAGGATCACGTATTATCCAAAAAGCACGTTTTTAAACAAAAACGAACCGAACTTGTTTTTGGAAATGTAAATATCCGCTTTCCATTGTTAAGGCACGATTAAAAATTGCAATTTACCTGTCCCCAAAATTTATTACACCTTAAACAATATTGTCACTTTCTTAACCGGAAGAATTTGTTACTTTTGTTGTAGAGCAATGAATAGAAACATTATAATACTAATTAGTAAAACGTGCGCATGTGATTTTCATAATTAGTAGTGCATACGTTATTCAATTAAAAGTGCGCGTTGTTTAAAATAAATTATATTATAAATATTTCATTACATTTCCTGTATATTATTTAATAAATATGATAACTGCATAGTTATGCACTAGTTGGCATTTTAATATGATGATAATGTTTTAATAAATTTTTTTTCGCTATTTTTTAGGTACTGCGGTGAGCATGGATGAAAAATCAAATTTATTTGATAAATTTACGCCAAATCCTTGTCTTCCAATGCAAAAAATTTGTTACGGCTTGGGTCACGTTTACAACGATTTGTGTGCGGCTGTGTGGTTTTCTTACACCTTATTTTACTTTCAAATTATTTTACAAGTGGATTCAACGACAGCAGGCACTTTCATTATGATAGGTGAATGAATGATGCAGAATTGTGGGCTTTCGATAATATTATACAATGGCACTGAATAAACATATGATAAGAAACAATTCATTTCCTTCGCCTACATTTTATAATTGATTATTTTTCTACTCCCAATACTAAAATGCATAAACTGGAGCAAAAAATTCACAAACCAACCACATGCATTAGTTTTATGTCTTAATTGTAGTACGGAGCTTTTATTGTTTCATGCAAAGGGTGAAAATCGTTTGTAATGACGGGAGTTAGGGTTGCTAAGTGGTTTTGAAGTAAAATTCACTTTTAATTATTATAAAGCAAAGTAAAGCAAAGAGTATTTTTGCTTTTTTTTGCTGAAACTCTCATCGCGTCTATTTTCTTTTAAATTCACTTTGAAGCTAAATAAATATTTAAATGAACCTATGCAAATTTATCTGACTTCACCTTGCTTTGTTAGAAAAACTAATCAGAAAAAACATATGAGCAAATCTTTAATTTTTTTCATTCATTCATTCATTCAAAGTTGCGCTCTTTAATATAATCATTGAAAACCAATAAATGTTAATTGAGACGGACGAAACAACATGCAAAAAAACCTTGAAAAACTTATAATCATTATTTAAAACTAAATTAAATGAATTTATTTTCAAGGATTTTTGCATATATTAAATGACAATTATTCAAAAAAAAATATATATTACATAGTTAAAGAGGCCATTATGATAAATTGTGTGACAAATTAGTAAAAACTGTTTAGTGATATAATTTTGATTATGAAAACAATTAAACAGGACGTAATTTATGCATTAATAAATCATTTAATTAATGTTGAATTTTTCGACAATTAGCTGATATCATTTAAAAAAGATGTGGTGGCAGTTGGAATAAAATGTCACGCTTTTATTTTATTTAATTGTGCAAAAACGAAAAGTCATTAAAAGTTGTGTAAACAGTTTTTTTTCTAACATTTTGTATAATTATTTAGTTAACGCTAATCAAAATTCATTGAAAAAATGTTGCGTTGATAGAATGTTGAGCGATTATACACAATAATCTAGAACGTCATAAAATTTTTATGTGTATGTCACATTAAAATAATAAATGAACACAAATTTCGAATAATAATATAGATACATATGTAAATAAATGTTTTATTTGTAGATTAACTAATCTGACGTTTAAATTATAAATAATACACATTATTGCTTCTTTTCAATTAACCAAAAACCCAGCTGCCAACATTACTTTGGTTAATTTTATGAAATGGTTTCGGTTAATTAATTATAATAAAAATTAGAATTAATTTTATGAAATATCCAATAATAGGAAATATTGCTGTAGGCATCGGTTATTGTGATCATTTCACATTTCTATTCGTTACATTCAAAACGATTTTAATTCTAAATTAGTATTTGACTGTTTAGCAAATATGCTAACAATTTTAGAAGTCATAGATATTAATTTAAACGTTTGTAGTTCCTTATTTGGATTGTATCTTATAAGTTCGTCCATTACAACTGACGAAACGTTTTGTCTATGTCTATCGTTAAAACGAATACATGATAAGCTTAATTATTAATATTATATAGAAGCACATTAATCTTACCTTAGTTATAGAACAATATTCTTAAAATCACATTTAAAGAATGATTCTTATTTATAGAAATTGTTTAGAATAATACAAGTGTTTCTTTAATTGCTTCACAATTAATTAATCAAATTCATTTATCATTATTTCTATTGCAATAATAAAAACATCAGTGTATCGGATCAATGGAACTTGTTAACTACCTGTTGCATTAACATTATTTGCATCTCAGTTCACTTATAAACCATTTAATTAAACAAGCGTGCTATATTAAATTCTATTTAATTATCTCTTATTTTAACTTTTTTTTATGCGAAATGGAGCATAGAAATATATTTATTCATTCATTTAATGCAATCCTTTTTGTTTTCATTTATCATAATGTAGGTTTATATAGTTTGATGACATAACTGACACTATAAACATTACGTCCACAACTTCCTAATAGAATTATTATGCATTAGTTGGTCTAGCTATTATTCTAATAGCGCAATTGAATTTTTCTCCTTCTTTTTTTTGCTATATACGCGAACAATTTATAAATAATCGCTCTACGAATATGCTATAAAATATAATATTTCATACTACATATGTCTTTCATTATTACTTTTTTATTGTTTTATAAAAATCATTGCAAGATTAAAGAAGTATCTTTTATTTGCCGCTTTTTTAAATTACATGTCTTTTTTAATAACAAAAATCTGCGTTAATGTCATTTATCTTCAATAAATACAGAAAAAAATGAAATTGACTTGATATATTATCAAGTGATTTTCAAATTTAATGTTTAACCGGTTTTGTAGTTTTAATTTATTTTATTAAAATTATCCATCAAATTATTTAATATAAGTAATTTGTTAGTTTTCTTTAAAAATAAAATGAAACATAATTTTTTGAATAAAATTTCTATGTTTTTTCAATTAGATTATTGCATACATTTCTTGTTGGATAATTTGGTTTCTTTGACAGAATGCCGGCTACACATCAATTTTGTGGTTAATCGAAATGCTTTACTGAAGCTGTATTTTTATCTATAATAATCATAAACTGATGTAGAAGTTTATATAAAAAATTTACATCTTGTATTTTATAAACTACCATTAATATAATATTCATATTTAAACATGAAAATCATCACGTTTACAATTTATTTTTCAAAATTCAGTTAACCGATGGTTACATATTTATATGTTTATGTTAACAATTTATAGAGACCAATAATAATTTTTTATTTTTTTTATCTAGTAGGTAATAACATTTATTTTATATTATATGAATGTTTATTTGGATCATTTATTAAGTATTAAGGCAATTTGTCAGGCATTCTTACAAAAGCCCTTTGTCTAAAAAAATATTTGAAATATTTTTCTAAATATTCTTATCTTTTTTCATAGATTTTTTGTGTTTCGAATGGAACTAAGCTTTCACAATAGAAATTATTTTCTCATTACATATTTATACCGAAATTAAGCATATAATTTTATCATGATGATTTAAAGAAATTCTTTCGTAATAGTTTTATGTAGAAAATCTTAAAAATACAAAGTAATACGCAAATTTGACTATCTATGAATATTATATGAAGATTTGTTTATGATAAAAGCAAAATAAGTTATGTAAATGAGATAAAATATTCTCATAATAATTTAATTGTTTTCTAAAATTCAACTTGCAATTTTATCTACAATATAATTTACGTATATTATCAAATTAACAATTATAATTATTTTCAAACGGATATAATGTTTCTTATGTGAGAAAATAGACGTAGGGCACTTTAAAATTTATTATTTGTTAGATAAAATTTGCATATTATATAAATAAAAAATATTATTTATTTTTGTATTTAAAGTCATATTGGCCCATAAGATTCCCGGTATCGGAATTTTTTTTTCAATCAATAGAATTTCTACGACAGATTTTGTTATAGTCTGATTATAACAAAATCTGTCGTAGAAATTCTATTGATTGAAAAAAAAAATCCGATACATCATGTTACATGTTATAATCAGACTATAACAAAATCTGTCGTAGAAATTCTATTGAATGAAAAAAAAAATTCCGATACCGGGAATCGAACCCGAGCCTCCTGGGTGAAAGCCAGATATCCTAGCCACTAGACCATATCGGATATTATTATTATACACAGCAAAATATTTTTTAATATTGCAATAAAATTTTTATAACTGGCCTTATCATATTTTAGATAAGAAAACTTTTAGTGAATTTTTATTATTTTACATTATAATTTCTTCATCGAGTAAGTAAGATCATTGACATTGCAGGTAATTATTTATTTATGATGACGAAAATATTTCTTTTCATGTATTTCTCATAATTTAAATGTTTTGTTCACACTATCTTGTCAAGAATGTAATTAATTTAACAATTATTAATTTTTGCATTATTATTTGCGTAAATTTAATTATAAATTAAATATTTTATTAATTACGCTTTTAATTGATTGCTGATTTAATATTAAGTTGTCTCTTAATTGGAAATAATATAAAATAATCTTAATTAATGTGAATTTTTATTCGGCAGTTTTTTTATCAATTTTATTTACATCATTCAAAAACCAGTATTTTTAGCGAAGGGTTAAATTTGATTTTCTGACTTTCTCATGAATTAAACATTTTTAATAATGCATAATTTATTTTCTCATTTATCCTTGTAATTAATTAAGATATTTATATAATTGTTTATATTTTGCATTTATTATTTGAAGAAAAAAGTTGCTGACTTTTATAAATGAAATTTAGTTGCAAAACATTTTAACACAATTACTTTTATTTTATAGCCAAGTAAATGAATTCAATTTCTATTTGTTAATTATTTGATTTAACAGATTGCAACTAAAAGAAATTAATTGACAATAATAAAATCTTTTTATTAGAAATAGCAAATTTGCTCATTCATTTAAGGTGTGACAAAATCCATACCTTCAAGCAAATTATGACTCGATTAAAAGGTGTATTTTAGTCTATTGAATAATAATCAGCTATTATTCATATATAAAAATAATATGAAAAAATAAATTATTATCTAATTGTAATGAAGTTATAATAAATTGAATTTATTATTCAAACAAACTAACATTTGAAGCATTCAAACGTTTTTAAATATTTTGTACCGTTACGTAATAATAAAATATTTAGTTAGTTAAGTTAAATTAGTTTAAATAGTTTCATGGTGCAAAGAACTCTTATGTGTACCTGCAATGTGTAGGGAACTTTTACTTTACTTTACATATGTATGCAAATTCATCGATTGTACAAGTAATTTAATGAATAATAATGTTAGTGCATATTCATATACATATGTGTTCGATTAAGTCTCAACTTTATTCATTGTTCATGCATTATAGATAGTGACAAGGGCGGCTTGGCATGCACTTTTTTATAAAAGAATTAATCGTTTGCTATTATTATCGACAAGTTTGTAATATATAGCCAATTATCAAGTTAAATGTTATCTGAACGAAAACATTAAAGGTACCTCAATAACTTCCCATTCGTAATCGCCTTGTAGGTTTTGTTCTTACCTACAGTTGTCTTGATTTCATATCGAAATATTTATGGTAAATTATATAAAACGTTTCAATGATTGAATTTTCTAAATGCTGCAGGTGTTTCGTCACATAAATAGTTGTAACAATTTTTATATTATATCAAATCTTGATTTAAAATATGCATTATGAAATATTTATTTATTGCTGAAAGTAATGTGCGTTCATGTCAATTAAGAAAAAAAAACAATCGAAACTATTCATTACATCCACTTTTATAATAAATAATCAACTTCTGTAATAGAACAATAATCTTTGTTTAAGATAGGAGGCATTTCTTGTCAATGAGATCATATATGATCAATAAGCAAGTTAGATATTAAACAGTAAGATTACGAACTAATTATAATAAGAAATACAATCTAATTAAAAGCACGTAAATCAGAAGCAATTTTAGAAATAATAAATTATTATTATTTAATGTGTATTGATTAGAATTTGATGCCATTTATAGAAATTATAAACGTCATGTTTTTATTTAATTATCTAGTAGCATAAGTTTACAAATTAATCTTTTGTATAAAATGTTCTAGATTAGGAATGGTCGACATAAAGTCTAGCAGAAATGATTTGATTTATATAATCATTTCTTTATCTCTTTTTTTCTTATTATTCTTATTCTATCAGATCTATTCATTCTACTATTAACAAGTTCTGTTTTAAGAAAAAATATTAAACACAATAACATTTACATTTACCTTGAATTTATATAAAAAAAATAATGTTGATTGGATCATTTTAATTTTGCAGGTGTTGTTCTATATTAAGTAAGCTGCTTAAAAGTCTTGTACTTGAATTTATTGATGTATAATCTATTTCCTAATTCATCCTTGTAATAATTTTGGATTATTTGGCATTTTTTGCTCCAAACTTATATCTACAAAATCTTAATACATAGTTTTTTTGGAAAAAAATTCTTCTTCCTTATTATGCACTACTTAATATTCAGAAATAGTCTAGAAACAAATTTTAAATAAAATAATCAGAAATCTTCGATAAGGAAATTAAGAAAACAACTTTCAGAAACTCTTTTTACAATGGCATACGCTGCGAATTCATTAAACAAATTAATTTAATTTCATATAAACGTTACTACATTTTTTTGTAGTAAGTAATTCGTTTTAGTTGTAATTTACAGCTAAATAGTTCTAATAGAAATTAAACTAGGATTTAATTGGATATTGTTATGTTCTCGTGCTTATAAAATATTTTTCTAATTATCTAATGAGATAGTAAACTAGATGAAACAGTATTTCTAGTTTTAACGACAACCTATTAGTTTGTTTTCCTAATGAACTAATTCCATTTCTTGGTGTATTTTATAACTGTAATATCATTAATTGATACATCTAATTGTAAATAATATAGAAATGAATTGTTTGGTATCATATAAAAATAATCGAATAATGACTTAATACCTTATTAAACGTATAAAATATTATCTTTAGATAATAATTTATTGCTGTTTCCGTTTTGGTAGTAAACCTTCTAGAAAGTTATAATAAGCATTTCCAGAAAAAAGGAGCAAACACAAAATTTAAACGGCTAATAGTTACCATAAGAAATCATTTTTGCATATAAATGATAATAATAAAAATGGTTTATCCTGTCTCCTAATAAGGATTGGAATAAACGGCATAATTATAAAGCAAAACTGGATTTAGTTACTTATATAAAAAGGCAATTTAATTAATATTTGTTACGGATAAGAATACATTGCATATATAAATAAATTTTATTGACGTTTTTTTTTCACGTATTGATGATTAATATTGCAAATGATTTATATGTTAAATTTATCAAATTATAATACACCTGTTCTATAAACTCTTTGTTAATATTTCTAGTTAGTTAAGTTTAATTGAAATCCAAATGTGCATAAACGACAAGCATAAAATATCAATAATCAAATACTGCTAGACAGGAGGAAGTCATGGGAAGAATAAAAAATCGTATTATTTATTTATTTATATATTTATTTTATTGAAAAGTTGATTGAATAAATAGTTAGCAAACGTAACTTATTAAATAAAGAATTTATTGGTCAGATTGAATGAGTATGACTATTAAACCTTATAGTATAGATTTAATAGATTTAAAGAACTGTAAGAATGAAAAGCAGAAGGTGTACTTCTACCATTTATTGAAAATGAAGAGGAGGATGAGTAGTCGTCAGTATATTTTAGCAATTATAAGTTGCATGTTAGATATAATAAGTATAAATGTTTATTTTATCCGGTGTAGAGTTTTCTCTATACATACACACACACTTTAATTTTAGCCTACACAGATTGCTCTTGTAGATATATGTAAGCTATTTTTAAAGCATCAAAGAGTATGATTCACTTGTACATGGGTTAAGAAAAGTGGTTTGAAACTGGTTCCACTATTGCGTATATACATATATGTTGTTGTAATGGTTGATGTGTTTTATACTCTTTATGTTTCAGGGCAAGTTGTAGACTCGTTGGCGACACCAGCGGCTGGTTGGGCGGTAGACTGGATTGGTACCCCTCGGGTGTGGCACTTGACAGGTGCGTCTATCGAACAAGAACCTACGTAGATACTCACCTTATATCTTTGATAACTACCTATATTCATTTCAAGAACACAACACTTTTTTTGCAAAACCTTGCTCAATTCTATTTTATTGAAAATCATTTTCTGATACTTGTGTGTAAAATGTTTTTTAATCAACCTATCACATCGTAAATCCCACACACTAAAATATAATTGAAAATGATTACGTAAAAAAAAAACAAAACGTTATTACCATAGTGACATTAATATTAATTTCAACTCAACTTATTATTATTATTATTATGATTCATAATACTAACATTTTATCATTTAGCAAAATATTCAATTAAATTCAGAGACCGTAAAATTTAACTGTAAAGAGATTATTGCATATTTGCATTTCATTACTCAAACTATTTCATGATGCTTCATTTTACAATACAGTAATACCTCGCTATAACGGACCCCGATATAACAGACTTCGGATATAACGGACAAAAAATTCGGTAAAAAAATAAAATTGAAAACGTCCTACTAATATTATATACGCTTTAAATCAAGTGTCGCCGCATGTAAACAATTTTTAGGGGCAATAATATTAAGAGCGCCGTCTGACTACCGGTAAACTTTCAGAATGATAATAGGAAAAACTAATAGAGATAATGAAATGCGGTTTTCACTATTAAATCTATTATTAAATTCTTGAAATCCTAACGT
>JAODFZ020035698.1:0-13954 GCA_027574845.2 Deinopsis erosa
GTTTAATTTTGTCTTTTAATTCGATATTTTTGATTATGACGTGTTTAGATGTACGTTTAATTTGATTTTCCGTTTAATTCGACTTTTTTACATTATAATTTATAAATTCAATAAAAAAATTGTCTCTTAATTCGTTAATTAGATGTTTAGATATTTAAATGTACGTTTAATTAGATTTCTCGTTTAATTCGATTTTTCTTTTAATTGAATTTGTCGTTTAAATCTATTTTTTGTTTAATTCAACTTTTTTACATTATAATTTATAAATTCAATACAAATTTTGTCTTTTAATTCGATATTTTTGATAATGAGCTGTTTGATGATGTTTGAGATGTACGTTTAATTCGATTTTCCGTTTAATTCGACTTTTTTACATTTTACCTAATTTATAAATTCAATAAAAGATTTGTGTTTTAATTCGTTAATTAGATGTTTAGATATTTAGATGTATGTTTAATTCGATTTTTTTAAACCGATAATTAATTTTTGAATTTTGTAAAATTTTTTTAATCAATTATACTCATTTAATTCAACTTTTATGTTAGTTAATTAATTAATTAATTATCGTTTGTTTATGTCACATTCGGAAATCAAAGCTACTTGATTTTATCAGTAAAAGTATGTTGGGTTGCCAACATTTTGTCTTGATTTTTTCTGAATGATTGAATTTAAATAAGTATACTTTATTTATTTCTCAATCATAATTTTAACTAACAATAACTATTACATTCATTTTCTATTAAAATTATTTGCTTGCATTCGACTTTTACTCTCAATTTCATACAACATCATTTCTAATTTTTCTTAAATTTTTTCCATTAAGGTGTGGCCTTTATCTTTCATATATATAAAATATAGAACTGAGAAAGTATTTATAACAATTATTACAATATTTTTAGAGAAACAAAACGAGACTCATTGATCCAATAAATTGACTTTTACTTTACAGAAGGAAGAAGAAGAAGAAGCAAAAAAAAGCACACGGAACGTCGCCAAATATTGAAAGCATCGTACAAACAAACAAACCAAAAATTACATAAAAAAAGAAACGTCTAATTATACGCACGCCATACCACAACATGGTAAGTAAGTAGTGTTTTGTTTTATTAAAAAAATTGTACCGATTGCAGGAAATGTGAATCATTAAAATGGAATGACTTTCTTCGCAGCAACTCCCCCCCCCCCCTCACGCCCTGCCGTTGGACTCTCAATCAACATGTTAATGATGATGAAAGACAGATGAAAGTGTTTTAGATTAGAAAAATTATTTAATACACGTATCAATGATGTTGCCATAACTACCATATTAGGAATTAAATCAATTCTATGTTTCTATGACAACCGTGCATTGTGTTTGACATATTGATGGGTGTCAGTTGTATGCACACTGTATACGAACAAAAAATGGTTTTGATTCATATTAAATGTAATGATGAAAGTCAATTTATCTATGAAGCGTTGATTGAAACTAAAATTGATGATTTGTTGAATGGCGTTTGTGCAATTTACAATGGCCGCTTGAAGATTGATCGCATTTGCTGTGAAATGGAGGAGCTTGCAAAGTATGGAACGCTGCTGCCGCCAGAGATTTTGGGTTTAACCGATGAGCAAGTGGATGAGTTAAAATTGGTGGATCATTGGGGTGATAAGTGTACGCCGAGCGGCGGTTATCAGCTGAATAGGGATCCGATTGGGCGAAGGAATGGGAAACAGCCGCGCGCTGAAATGCAGCAGGTGCTGGTGAATACGGTGAAGGAGGCGAAGGATATGGTGGCGAAGCGTTTGGTGGGTATGGAGCAGGCGATGACGATGAAAATGGTGCAGAGTGCGTTGGAGATGCTGAAAGGTGCTGTGCTGATTGTCTATCCGATGAAGTTGCCGCCGCATGATGTTATTCGTATGGAGTTTGAGAATATTGAGGATTTAAGTGGGACGCAAGCTGCTCTGCAAGTGATCGATCCGGCACTAGCGCAATTGTGGTTCTGTGGAAAGGAATTGTATCGAGATCAAGGGAAAACTCTTGGGGATTATGTTGGCAACATGAAAAATACTAAAGTATGTAACTAACTAACTTACAATTTACAAAAAATCTAAGAAAGAAGGTTTTTGACCAATTTTGTGAACTGGGCTTGAACCCGGGACTTCATAATTCAAAGAGGATCTAACACTGCACCATTCAGCAAAGAAAATTTTTGGATTTTCACATTTTCAAAATCAAAAAATTTAAATTTCATTTAAATTTACAAAAAAAAATCTAAAAAATAATTTTTTTGGCTAACTCTACGATCTGGGCTTGAACTCTGCAATCTGAAATCTGGGATTTAACACTGCACCACTAAGAAATCAAAATTTTTAAAATAAATTTTTTATTTACAAACAAAATTAAAAAAAAAGACGTTTTTTGGCCAACTCAGTGATCTGGGCTTAAACCTGGGAACTTGTAGTCCAAAATTTAAAGACGAATTTTTTTATTAACCAAATTTTTTTTAGGTTATTATGAAATTATCGAAACGTGGTCAAGGTGCACCTGGCCGGGAGCCTGTAATGACGGAGGAGGAACGCAAACAGTTAATGCTGCACGCCTATCGGCGGCAAGAACAATTGAAGAAATTGAGTGAGGACGACGATGATAATTATATGAATTCAGCATGGGCGGATGGTAAAAATCTGAAACGCGCCTTTCACGGCATCGGAAACATTTCATGGCGGCCCGGTGGTAAATAAGCAAAACAAATGAATGTTGGGTGTGTAATTATTCTTTTTATTTCAATATTCATCTAATATAATAAATACATATTTGTGTGATCCTATTTTGCTTGATTATATAATTGAGCGATAATGTGTACAATCATTTTTGGATTGACATTTCGTCCGGAAAGAAGGAAGGTGAATGTGTCGGAAGAGGAGAAATTTAGTTCCGTGTTGAGGAAGTATTCTAGGGACATAACCTGTCCGTTATGTACAATTTGTAGGCCTTGTATATTGTGACGAATTAGCGCCTCGATGATTTCCTTGTGCGACAAAATCGTCTCATTGATGACGATGCGCGGGAAGTAGCTTTTCATCTTTTTCGGCAAATACACCGCCAGATTTCTGATTAGCGTCGCCTCATCCAATAGCACACCCGCATTTGTGACGAATTGGAAGGTGTCGGGTATTTCGTGCGGATGCTGATCGATGAATTGCCGCGGCGTGTAAATGGAGTCCCTATACGAAATGTGTATATGTGCTGGATTGTGGACGGCTAGATAAAGAAGAATATCGATGGGCGAGTAGACTTCACCATGCACCACATAATATGGTAGGTTTTTATTTACAGTTTGGTATTGATAAAGTGATAGAGTGTTGCCGCCTGTATTTGGTGACTCATTTTGGTAATATAGCCCACTATCAGGAGGTGACCCATTATCTTGGCCGGTGGGCGGTGACCTATAGTAAGGTAAATAAACGGTGCGACCGTTGCGTCCTCTGCCATGTCCACTAAATGGTGGGCGGCTTAGTCCAAATCCATTATAATTTGGTGATTCAGTGTTAGAGGCGGATGGTAAGCCATTACTTGGCATATATCCTAATCTGTCTACTATTATTCTAGGTGTTGTATTATAGGTTGGTGTTGTTGTTATGCTGTGTATTTTAATTAAATAAGATCTTAGCGGTTCAATTAATTCCTCCATAGGCAATAATCTACGATTCTTGCGAATTGCAAAGTTATTCGGTAAGTGACCACCATAATTGTCTAAGAACATTTGCGGATTATAGTATCTACCATTATAGTCAATTAAATAGTCGTTGAAGTCAGGATTCGTTAACAATTTAACAATGTCAATTGGTGTTAGAATTATACCATCAATATTAAGATTTTGTACATAATGTGGTGATCCATTTCCAGGACTAAATGGTGAGTCGGTGTACATACCTGGGCCGTTCGGTCCAAATCTGCTATCTATTATCATTCTAGGTGTTGTAGCGTAGATTGGTCTTGCTGTCGTAGTGTATTGTATTTTATGTAGATAGGCACGTAGCGGTCTAACTAACGCTGGCATCAGCACTAATTTGCCATCCTTGTAAATTCTACAATTAATTGGCATGTGTTCACCAAAACGGTCTATGAATTGTTGCGGTGTATAGAATTTGCCACTGTGTGCAATCAGATATCCGGGGAATTCGGGATGCGCCAGCGTTTTAACAATATCATTCGGTGTTAGAGTCACTCCATCAATATTAATATCCTGTATAACACCAAATGGTGTGCCGCCGTACGGACTCCGAACGACGTAAAGTTTTCCATTAGCAGGGCCGTTCGGTAGATTATTGTCAGGTGTATAAGGGAATCCCATGTCAGGTGATCTTAACTCAGGGCTGAAAGATGGTGATTCAGTAGTGACATGGCTGTAAAGTACTCCAATGCCAGGACCAAATGGTTGTTTAGTGCCAGGGCTGAATGGTGAGTCGTTGTACATACTAGGCACGTTTGGTCCAAATTCGTTAACATTTGGTGATTCGGTGGATGGCACTCCATTAACTTCCACTATCATTCTAGGCGTTGTACCATAGGTAGGTGAAGGATTCTGTATTCTCGTTAAAACAACTCTTAGCGGTTCAATCAGGGCATGCATAGGCACCTCTTTTCCATCCTTGTAAATATGATAGTTATTTGGTAAGTTATCACCAAAATTGTCTAAGAACATTTTAGGTTTATAATATTTGCCATTATATTCAATAAAATGGTTGGGGAATTCAGGATTCGTTAACAATTTAACAATATCAGTTGGATTCAAAGTCCGTCCATCAATAATAAGATTTTGTATAACTGGTGATCCACTGCGAGGCCTAAATGGTGTGTCTCTGTACAAATTTCGGCCGATTGGTCCAAATCCAATGTAATTTGGTGATTCAGTGCTAGGACCGGATGTTTGTAATTCTATACTTCTGTCCACGATTATTCTAGGTGTTGTATCATAGATTGGTGAAGGAGTCTGTCTTCTAGTTAAAACAACCCTTAGCGGTTCAATCAAGTCATGCATAGGCAATACTCTGCCATCCTTACAAACATGAAAGTTATTTGGTAAGTCATCACCAAAATTATCTAAGAACATTTTAGGTTTATAGTATTTGCGATTATACTCAATTAAATAGTTGGGGAAATCGGGATTCGTTAACAATCTAACAATTTCAATTGGTGTTACAATCTGTCCATCGATATTAAGATTTTTTATACCAAATGGTGAGTCGTTGAGCGTACTTGGGCCGTTCGGTCTAAAGCCGTTATAATTAGGACCAGATGGGAATCCATTGTCAAATTCTAAACTGCTTGGTGTTGTTGTCACACTATGTATTTTAATTTGATAAGTTCTTAGCGGTTCAATTAATTCATTCATAGGCACCAATTTATGATTCTTCACAATTCTAAAGTTATGCGGTAAGTGACCACCAAAATTGTCTAAGAACATTTGCGGTTTATAGGATCTACCATTATAGTCAATTGAATAGTCGGGGAAATCGGGATTCGTTAACAATCTAACAATTTCAATTGGTGTTAAAGTCCGTCCATCAATATTAAGATTTTGTACATTATTATCAAATGGTGAGTCGTTGTGCATACTTGGGCCGTTCGGTCTAAATCTGGTATAAGTAGGACCAGATGGGAATCCATTGCCAAATTCTAAACCAACGATAGGCATTCTAGGTGTTGTAACATAGGAAGATGTTGTTGTTGTTGTACTATGTATGTTAATTAGATAAGTTCTTAGCGGTTCAATTAATGCCTGCGTAGGCACTAATTTACGATTCTTGTAAATTCTAAAGTTACGCGGCAAATTATCGCCATAATTGTCTAAGAACGTTGTAGGTTTATAATATTTGCCATTATATCCAATTAAATACTCGGGGAATTCGGGATTCGCTAGCAATTTAACAATATCAGTTGGTGTTAAAATGAGCCCATCAATATTAAGATCTTCTACAAAATCATCAAATGGTGTTTCATTTCCAGGACCGTAAGGAGATTCATTGTGAAGAAAGTAAAGTTTTCCATTATCATCAGAATCGTCTGGTGATCTACTTTCAATGTGGAAAGATGGTGATCCACTATCATCAGGGCCAAATGGTGAATCGCTACGCATAACTGTGCCTTTTGGTGCAAATGCATTATAATTAGGACCAGATGTGAATCCGTTGTCAAATTCTAAACCAACGACAGGTATTCTAGGTGTTGACTCATAGGAAGATGTTGTTGTTGTCACACTATGCATTTTAATTAGGTAAGTTCTTAGCGGTTCAATTAATGCCTGCATCGGCACTAATCTACGATTTCTGTAAATTCTAAAGTTGCTCGGCAAGTTATCGCCAAAATTGTCTAAGAACATTTTAGGTGTATAGTATTTGCGATTATGTTGAATTAAATAGTTGGGGAATTCAGGATTCGTTAACAATCTAACAATTTCAAGTGGTGTTAAAATCTGCCCACCGATATTAAGATTTTGTACATTATTATTACCAAATGGTGAGTCGTGCATAGTTGGGCCGTGCATAGTTGGGCCGTGCGGTCTAAATCCATTATAATTAGGACCAGATGGGAATCCATTGCCAAATTCTAAACCAACGATAGGTATTCTAGGTGTTGTAATATAGCTTGGTGTTGTTGTTGTTATACTATGTATTTTAATTAGGTGAGTTCTTAGCGGTTCAATTAATGCATGCATCGGCACTAATCTTCTATTCTTGTAAATTTTAAAGTTATTTGGTAAGTGACCACCAAAATTGTCTAAGAACATTTGCGGTTTATAATATTTGCCATTATATCCAATTAAATAGTCGGGGAAATCGGGATTCGTCAACAATTGAAGAATATCAAGTGGTGTTAGAGGCACTCCATCAATAGTAAGAGTTTGTGTATTACCAAATGGTGATTTTGTTGTAGGGCCGTAAGGTGATTCAGTGTGAAGCAGATAGAAGTTTCCATTATCATCAGTATTGTCGGGTGATCTACTCTCAATGTCGAAAGATGGTGACCCACTATCATCAGGACCAAAGTGTGAATCGCTGCGCAGACTTGGGCCGCTTGGTCTAAATACGCTATAAGTAGGACCAGATGGGAATCCATTGCCAAATTCTAAACCGCTTGGCGCTATTGTTGTACTATGTATCTTAATTAGTTGAGTTCTTAGTGGTTCAACTAATGCGCGCATCGGCACTAATTTGCTATTCTTATAAATTCTATAGTTACTCGGCAAATTATCACCAAAATTGTCTAAGAATGCTTTAGGTGTATAGAATTTGCCATTATATTCAATTAAAATGTAATTGAAATCGGGATTCGTCATCAATTTAAGAACATCATTCGGTGTTAGAGTCACTCCATCAATATTAAGATTTTCGTTCGTATCCTCGCACATTTTCTCATACAATTCAATTTTCTCTAATGCAACATCAATCGCTTTAATGAAAACTTCAATTTCGTTCGGTCTCAGTATTTGGCCATTAAACATAATTTGCATGTCGCTTAGATCGGTATTGTCGGGCAAGTCGCGTGGAAAATATAATTTTCCACCTTTGTACAGCTTGATGTTTGGATTGTTCAATTTCTTTAATTTTACCAATAAGTCGGGTGAATAGAAGTAGATATTATCATTATTTGGTACAGGTGTTGTTGTTATACTATGTATTTTAATTTGATAAGTTCGTAGCGGTTCAATTAATGCATTCATAGGCACCAATTTATGATTCTTCAGAATTCTAAAGTTTTGCGGTAAGTGACCACCAAAATTGTCTAAGAACATTTGCGGTTTATAGGATCTACCATTATAGTCAATTGAATAGTCTGGAAAATCGGGATTCGTTAACGATCTAACAATTTCAATTGGTGTTAAAGTCCGTCCATCGACATTAAGATTTTGTACATTATTATTACCAAATGGTGAGTCGTTGAGCACACTTGGGCCGCTCTGTCTATATCCATTATAATTAGGACCGGATGGTCCACTGCCTACTATTATTCTAGGCGTTGTATCATAGGTTGGTGTTGTTGTTATACTATGTATTCTAACTAGATGCGTTCTGAGCGGTTCAATTAATGAATTGATTGGCACCAAATGGCCATTCCTAAGAATTCTAAAGTTAGTTGGTAGGTTAGGACCAAAATTGTCTAAGAACGCTTTCGGTGTATAGAATCTGCCATTATATTCAATTAAATAGTCTTTGAAGTCAGGATTCGTTAAGAATTTAACAATTTGAATCGGTGTTAGAGTCATCCCATTAATATTTACATTTGGTATATTTTCAGTTGGTGTTCCATGGACAGGATTAAATGGTGTCGCAATTTCAGGATAATCGTCCTCTGATCTTAATTCGGGACGAAGTGTCGGCTCTAATTCAGGACCGTCATGACGATATGTTGTTGTTGATGATATCGCATATTCACTAACGCTAACGATAGGCGTAATCGGTTCATTACCTAAATGAGAAAAAAACAAAGTTAAATGGCGGAAAGAGAAAAGAAAAGAAAATTTACCTTTAGTGTGTGGTAACATCTTAAACTTTCCTAATGGAATCATATCGATGACTTCTTCTAAATGTTTTGGATTGACTGTCGTATTACCATTGAATAGGACAAATGGTGGTATACCTGTTGGATGACGTGTTTTGAATGTAATGAAATCAACCAGTTGGCCATTAGTGTCTAAAATTTTCAATTTCGGATAGAGATGTTGGTTCGCAATCAAGTAATCAAGTAAGACATTCGGCGTATAGGTAGTGCCCTCGTACGTGAACGGAATGATCAGGTGGTTGTCTAAGAATTTTGGATTATTCAAGAAGTTCACATGTTTCGGCAACTCCTCCGGATTAATCACACGATCATTCTCAATAATGGTGAAATCGGTGGGTAAATCTTTGCCAAATTGATCTAGGAAATAAGTCGGTTCGTATTGCTTACCGCCGTAGCTAATTTGCAGATGATTATTATTCTCGGTCGGATATTTTGCTAAATGTTGGAGGACATCTTGCGGCGTGAATTCAAGCCCGTGGATCTTCAAATTGGGGAAGATGTCGGAGAGCACTTCCGATGAAACAATATGCGATTTCTCAATGGAGGCCTTATCCACACGCACCACTTTCAGCGTCGGCATCAGCTTAGTGATCTCCTCCATACGCAGAACGCGGCCATTGCGCATAATGCGATAGGGCACCGTTTTACCACCCATCAACGTTAAAAAGTCGTTGGGCGCGTACACCTGACCCTGATACACTATCTGGACACCTGTCAGATTCTCTAACAGGTTCATATTATTAAAGACCACCTCACCCTTCACATTCAACAGGTGGGCGAGTTCGTATTTATCGAGCAGCTTGTCATTTTCGAAGATTTGGAAGACGGTGTTCGGTGCGCCCCCCATGCGAAGAAATTCGGGAATTGTGTACATTTTATCGTTCGGGCCGGGAATGAGAATTTTTATGTTCGGCTCTTTGAGCAACGATTCGAGGGCTAGAAGTGTATCGATACGGCCCGTATCCGTCCTCAGCTGATTCGTCATTGTATACGTCGCCAATAAAGTTGCGACTTCGGGCAACGTCAACGTTTTCCCCTTGTACATAATTTGAACGCGTCCTGAGAATTGGTCACCATGCGTTTGTAGGAATTTTTCGGCGCTCATCACCTGCTGATCGTTCACCTTGATCTGCACGTGCGGTATAAATTTCAGGTGATGCATTAGCGTATTGAACGGTAGATTAACGTTATTGATGATTAGCGAAGTGAAATCGAAGATGTCGGTGGGTCGGGAGAGGAATACCAGTTCGTACAGTTTACCAACATCTATGGGTGTACCATCATAGGTGATAACCTCACGCGTCGGTTCATAAGCGACATGCAAACGATTCGCGAATTCTGCACCGTACATCGCCAAAATCTGCTCGATCGTATAGTGCACACCATTAATGACAATCTTTGTGGGCATCATATAGCTGACCACCTTAGCGTTCAGTACCACGCCAATCTCATAGATGTTCATATAACCGTTATCATTCTTGATGCGAAACTCGTGTCGCGAATGCGAATGCGAATTCAGAAAATCGGCGATTTGCATTTCCCGGCCATCAGCCGTCTCAATACGAATGGGCAAATTGGGCGTACCGGCCAATTGCTTCAAAATGTCTCGCATCTCGTAGGGATGTTCATTTAGGAAGAGTTTATCGTCCAAGCTGTACTTGGTGACATTCTTATGCTGTAGTATCTCATAGCCTTGCCGATTCAGCGGTGGCGTTCTGATTGTTAGCCCATTATCGAGGAAGGCGTGCGTGGCGGTGGCGGCGCCGCCTAGATTATTATTAAGCGTCAAACAGCAATAGTAACAAGCAATCTGCAAACAGATACAAAATGAGTGAGCGCGCATTGAATTAAATTTGACTTACGTACCAATGCGATTTTCGTTAACCACATAATTGCAAACTGTTGGATTATTGCTAAAACAACGGACAACGATTGTTCTGAAATTTCCACCGGCCGCTGCTCGTATTTATATTTCGCTGCTTTTTTGAGATGCTAGGCCAAATAGTGGTGGTGGTAACCGGTGTGTGTGTGTGTGTGTGTGTGTGTGTGTCGGATGCGTGTGTGGGAAATAATAATAATAATAATAATTTATTACGTATTATACACCTCTGTTATATTATGCAGAACAATATTGGATAAATAAACAATGTTTTTAAGTATCATCGAGCGTTAAATCGAAAATATTCCTTTTGGGCCCACAATCGATATAATATAATATATAAACAACTTTGTTTACAAGAATATGACATTGCGTTAAATGAATGAACAAATTAAAAGTACATATATGATGGGTGGTGATAATGGAAATAATGAAAAAAAAAATTTTAATCTTTTTTTATTATTTTATTTTATTTTATTTTTTTGCATCCCCTCAGTCAAATCCAATTAAATGTCGCTTGTTTTATTTATATTTTATCAATCTATTGTCATATTTGTCGTTCACGTTTATTGCACTGCATTTAAACAAATAGGTTTTAAATTAACCGTCTTTGAACGCGATACTAACGCCCTCTATATATTGTTTTACATCATTTTATACGCCCTCTCATTCACTTACAAACTGTCAAAATTTGATTCAATTCCATAGAATAGTTTTCGATTTATTTAAGAAAATTGATTTCATCTAGTCGCCTATGAGATTAGAAAATCTTAAATATCTCTGTTAGTTTTATAGATAACTAGATGCACTAAAATTTAGCTGATAGCTTAGAAAATTCTCTATTAATTAAATGACATTTCAATTTCTTAACATAAAAAATAAATGAGATAATTAACAAAAATATATTTGTAATCATATTTGACGATATTAACGCCCTCTATCTTTTGTATTGTATACTATGTTCTACATAATCACTTACATTACCATCTCGCAAATTTTGATTAATTTTCATGGAATAGTTTTCGAGTTATTTAAGAAAATAGATTTCATCTAGTCGCCTATGAGATTAGAAAATCTTAAATATTTCTGTTGTTTTTATAGATAAAGAAATGAAACAAATTTTATGTTATGCTATGGAAAATTTCCTATTAAATGAGATTCGTACATTTCAATAAGAAAGTGTAGTCTATTAGTTTCTGCTTGTTATGTAATGTGTGTTGCTGACTTTTTGCTAACACCACAAGTGGCGACATCTTTTAAGCGCAAAATTGTAGTCTTATCAAATTTTCTATTAATTAATTGATAATTTTATTAATTTTACATAAATTTGATGCAAAATTGACGTTTTGTCTTTGAATGTGTAAATTCGCTAACTTGATTTAGTTTGTGATAAACAAAATTTATGTTTTTTTTTTAGTTTTAATTAATTAATTCTCATTATATTTAAAAATTTTATTAATTTTACATAAACTTGATGCAAAATTGACGTTTCTTCGTCGAATTTAGCAATTCGCTAACTTTTAATGAAAATATTTTTTTTTTTAATTTTCTAATTTTAAAATAAATGAAAATATTTTAGATAAATTTATAGATTTATAGATAAAATCGAATGTTCTTTGTTATAATAGTGTTTTAAATTTATATAAAAACAACTATTCATTTGTTTATTGAATCGTCTTTTGTTTTCTGTTCCTTTACAATTTACAATCATAAATTCAACAATAGTTATCGCGTGTTTTAAGCGTTTCTTAAAAAAAATATTACTACTATTTTATTTATTATAATTAATTTAATGATAGGAGAGAGGATCGCGTTGGCGTTGATGAAATAAACCAAATCTAAAACAATTTTCTTTTTATTAACAAACAAACAAAACACACACACACACACACACACACACACACACGTGTTGTTGGCAGGCAGATCTTGATAGTTGTGGTGTATATGTATATAAAAAAAAATTTAATAACGATATGATGGATAATAGTAACCGCCGCCCCCATAACCACCACCATAACCTAAATAATCGCCGCCGCCGTAGTAGGGTCGGTAACCGGGATAACCGCATCCTCCGCCTCCATAGCCGCCGCCGCCGCATCCATAACCCCCATACAAGCCGTAGCCGTAGTAACCGCCGAAACCGGGCGTTATCTAGAGAGAAAAAAAAATTTTTTTTTTTTTGTATATATAACAAATAAACAAAAGCGTATCCAAATAAATTAAAGAAAACAAAAACACGCACAGAAAAAATGTATTTTTTTTCTGCTACTGAATGGATAATAAATATTTTACAATTCCATATTTTGTATATAAATAATATATAAATGATAATCGAGTTTCGTTTGTTTCCATAAGGTGGGCTTTTTTTTTGTTTTTTGTTTTTTTGTTTTACGTACCACTGATGCGCTGGCTCCTGGTGCTGCTGCTGGTTTAGCATTAATCACACCAATTGCTAAACACAAGACAATTGCAATCTAGAAATCCCAAAAAAAAATTTTTTTACAAAAATTAGTTTAACCAAAAAAAAAAAAAAACAAATGAATTACCGCTAATTGTTTCTGCATTTTCGTTGCTGCTGCACCACCATAAACGACGCAATGAATAAAACCGTTTTCAACGTTTTTTTATTTATATATGTGCATTTATTTGTTTATAAAGCAATTAATATAACGGTGTTGTCCTTCAATTAATTTTAATTTTTTGCTGAAGAAAACTTGTCAATTTAGTACTTTGAACGTCGATAATTAAAATGCACGGCAATCTATGATTGAAAAAATTAATTTAATTTAATAGAAATTACATTGAAATTAAAAATTCGATAAATATACGCCTAATTCTCTATTTACACGGTGCATTTACACGATTTTTTATTATAATTAGAGTTTTGTTGCTTTTACACGGTTAAATTCAATAAAAATTTACGCGCATTTTGTATGTTTTTTTATTTACGCAATTTTCTCAAGCATGCAGCTATCGCGTAAAACGAGGAATACGTTAATTTAGTAGAAATTACATCTAAATCGATAAATATTCACCTATTCCTCCATTTACACGGTACATTGACACGAATTTTATTAATAATTAGTGTTTTATTGCTTTTACACGGTTAAATTTAATACAAAATTTACGCGCATTTTGCTTGTTTTTTTATTTACGCAATTTTCTCAGGCATGCAGCTATCGCGTAAAACGAGAAATATGTAAATTTAGTAGAAATTACATGTAAATCGATGAATATTCATCTATTCCTTGATTTACACGGTATTTTCTATACACTTTTGCACGAATTTTAAAAAGACACTGCTGTTTTTACTTTTACGCGTTTAAATTATACAAAATAGTAATTAAATTACGCGCATTTTCATTAATAAGGTTTTCTGCATCGCGTAAATAAATTTAATAATTGAAAGGTATGCATAAAAAGAAAAATAGCTATAAATAACGTTTTTATCGAATAATTTTTTATTTGCATTTTTATCATCATCGTATTTTACGTATTTATAAATATTTTCTAAAATTTTTATGGAAAAA
>JAODFZ020035705.1:0-42143 GCA_027574845.2 Deinopsis erosa
TTCGTGTATATTGGGTTGCCTGAATTTCGGGGCATCGTAAAGATTGTGAGTTCGTTTTTTTTTTAAATTTTCTATACATAAATTGCCTAGAACTACCCTTAACGTTAATTAGAAGAATTTTTATGCCTTAACAAATCTCTCTCTCTCAAATCTGAATTTTCTTGAATAACTTTATTAATTTCGGTTTAATGACGGGTTTCTTTGCATTTCTTTCCGTTTCGAAGGATTGTCTATCGTTCAAGACAAGAAAATTTATTTCGATTTAAACACAAAATATAATAATATAAATATTATGCTAACAATAAGTAAAGAGAACAAGAATTCACATACAAATTCATGGAAGACTATCTTTGGAACATGTAATAAAAATAATTGCAACATTCTCTGTGTTACAATTCTCATATCTTTTTTTTTATTTATAAAATTCTTCATTATAGGCACAGTCCATTTTAAATGCCTTATATAAAACAGAACATCTTGTTTTAAAAAATAGAATATTTAATTAACACGAACACATTAGGAACTAAGCAGATATAAAATAATTTGCATTTTTAACAAGTTCAGAAGTAAATAACTTAAACCAACATTCTTAATATTCATACAATACATGCACATATTAATATAAATGTAATGCTGAAAATCAGATATTTATCTGTCGTGTATTAGACGTATAATCTGTCGATTAGTAAGTAGTATTTAGATAACTTAGTTTATAAAAAATAGATTTCGATAACATTCATTTTTAACATAACAATTCATATTGAAATTGCACTTGGCACTAAAAGTAACGAATATAATAAATGAAATAGTTAACAAGCTGTTATGTGCGGGCGGACAATCCAACTTTTTCAGCAATGTTTCCTATAAGTGTTCCAAGAGTACTATCCCCATTCTTGAATTTAAATCCAATTGTCGCATGATAGGAATTTAAAAATATTTCTCGCACTTTTAGAAGTCTCTTTTTACGACTAGAAAAAATTATAAGTAAATTAAATTAGTAAACATTATAACAAATAATTCTTACTAAGCGTATTCTTCAATATTGTAAGTCATCACTGTGTCATCATCCATTAAAGTATGACTTGAATCTTGTGATCCAGAACTTTCACTAAAACAGAAGAAATATTAATGATTTTCTGAATAAGAAGTGTAAGTGTATCAAATACTTTGCATTAAGGCCATTTGAATCGGACGTATCTGATTCCCGAATAGAACCAGTGCCTGTAATTAATTGCCAACTTCCCATTGAAAGAGAAGAGGATGATTCCTGTCGTTGGCGTAATTTCGTTACTGGAACTGTCACGGGTGATGTTCTTCTGGACTGCGGTGATTTAGTAGACATATTCGTTACAGAAGTACCAGCATCATTCAATGTTAACGAATTGCTGAAAATATGGACAGATTATGAATATATTAGTAAAGTGTTAGTGTTAATTTTCGTATACCCATTATGATTATAGCCCGGGAACACTTCTTCATTTAATTCTCTGTTAAGATGCCAATAAATAGGTGGATCCTGTGATTTTGTGCTAACTGAAGAACATGTTGAATTTAAACTTATATTAGAACCTCTATTATCAGTCTCTAACATTATTGAGTCAAGTAACGTTTCGGAATCTGTACGGTTAACAGATTTTTCAGCATTCGAGCGATCTACTTTTGTTTTAAAACTAAAAACCGGAATTATTAATTAATCTATTTAACTAAGCATTATTTAAATATTACCGTGCAGTACCAGTTACACTAAACTCGTCTCCTGTAAGTTTCTTCAAAATATTAAAACAAAAGAAGAAAATTTCTTCGCCTTTGCCCAATCTATCAGGCAAATGATGTCCAAAAAGCATCCAGTCATATGCTATAGTTAAATATAATATCTGTTGAGCATCTAAACTTTTATGAATTAATCCATCGGCCCATAAACTTAATCGAATTAATGAAACGAATAGTGGAGTTCGATCCCATCCGCTAATGCAATGTATTAAAAGACCGGAATTGCTATCCTAAAATGAGCAAATTTAATAAAATAACTAATACGAGTAATAGAAAGAACTAACATGCAGGTACTTGAGTAGCAATTTAAGATAATGTTTTGTGATTGTTTCCAAATCCCATGTCTTGTAAGCAGACCAATCAATATTTAATTGACTACTAATGTGTTCATTGGGAACAAATATGGATGCATCCACATAAGCTTGACTCCAATCGAAAACTAATCCTTCGGCAACGTAGTTATTATCGCGATAGTCTTTAAAAAATTCACATCCTGGATATGGCAGTGAGATTAATGTAAAATCTGAATATCGGTTTTCTTTGTCTACTTTCTCCGATGATGTAACACTAGATAAATGTGAATAAATGGTGAATGTACATAAAATTTATATTAAGAACATACTTCATTCCAAATTTCACTTTCTTCTTTTCAACCATAAAATCGGCAATCGTTCCGACATTTAATACTTTCAACAGTTTTATATCGGAGCTACGAACTCGTCCAAATAGTTGCCAATCAGATTGATGTTGTTGCTGGCTCGCTGACGACATTTGCGATTCCGTGTCAATAATGTCCTCATCTAAATTATTATCACATGTATCAGAAGTATTAAATAAATAGTCGTAACCAGAACGACCGTAAATTTCTGGTCCACCAGATAATGTCGCTGATCGGCATACATATTTTCCTCTATACAAAATTACAGGCACAGGGAATCTTGCTCTACATCTAAACAAACATTTATTATTTATAGATTCACATCTTTAGCACATTTCATGCAATTACCTGGCTAGGCGCGCCTTTTGCATGCAATCACGTAATTTACTATCACCACCATCGAGCAAATTTTCATAAATTGTATTTGTTGTTCGTTGGGAAGATGTGGTAGAAGACATGGGTGCTGCTGACGACGATGATGTGCTTGTAGTAGTGATCTGATTTTGATTCACCTCATATTCGAGAATCAATAATTGACTAGGATAGTGACTACTTAGTTCACCGGAGTTATTATTTATAATTTGCACATTATAATCACTTCGGAATAACTCAAGACACTTGTGCATGGCCACATTTGCCTGCGTATTATTAGACATAAATTACTTAATAAATAGCATTAGAAAATTACTTACAATGGGATCTCCATCTCGGGGTTTATAACTTGTTTTAGAAAAATGATTTAATAAAGTGTTTATATCTGTCAATGCTACTATATTCATTTTTGATTAATGTTTTCTACATCCACACTAGAAAAACGTGAGTTTGGACATTTAACGTTACTTTTTAACAAACGCTATAATCTGGATAGAATTTTCAATTTACATATTTCTTTTCCATAATATAACATTATATTCAACTCGCTTTTATCTACAATAGAAAAAATTATTTACATTAGCACATTTCTATCAACAACTAACAAAAACAAAAACGCAATGACATAATGTGACGGATAACGTTAAAAAACAGAGGAAGTGGGTCGTTGATTGTTGCGTTCATTTTACATTGCATGTCAATTCACTTAAAAATCCATTCAAAATACGTACATCTTGCATTTTTAAAGCCACTTTTTATAGAGAAATTAAGTATATGTAAGAAAATACATACATAATATTAGATTAGATAAAATTTACTGATTGAAAATTATCATAAACGGATTGCGTAAAACGAACACACCAGAGTCATTACTAATAATGCACCTAACTTCATTGTTGCTGGTTTGTTGTCGGCGTTTACCTTTGCAGTGTAGTGCAGTGCAGTAAAATTGACATTTGACGTGGCAGCCACGAATTATTATTAATTTTGCTAATATAAGATTATAGTCACTAGATATTATAAGCATTCAATCACAAATACGATGGGATTGACAATATCTAGTGTACTTACCAAGCTATTCGGTAAAAAGCAAATGCGCATACTTATGGGTAAGGTTATGTTTCATATATTTTTTTTGTTTCTTTATTAAAACTATTCGAAATCTTATAATACACGTTGTATTGCAGTCGGTTTGGATGCAGCTGGCAAAACAACCATTCTATACAAATTGAAGTTGGGTGAAATTGTTACGACTATTCCAACAATTGGATTTAACGTGGAAACCGTCGAATATAAGAACATTTCCTTCACCGTTTGGGATGTAGGCGGCCAAGACAAAATTCGGTTATTGTGGCGTCATTACTTCCAAAATACTCAAGGGTTAATATTCGTAGTGGATTCAAACGATAGAGAACGTATTGGGGAAGCACAAAGGGAATTACAAAATATGGTAAAATATTTGATATATGATTCATCTACATTCTGTGACTCATTTAATAAAATTTTCAGCTGCAAGAAGATGAATTACGTGATGCAGTATTGCTTGTTTTCGCTAATAAACAAGATTTGCCAAATTCTATGACTGCTGCTGAACTAACTGATAAACTACAATTAAATCAATTACGTAATCGCCATGTAAGCTACAGATAGATATAAATAATGCGACAGATGACTAATGAGTAATTATTTTTAGTGGTACATACAATCGGCATGCGCTACCCAAGGAGAAGGACTTTATGAGGGTTTTGATTGGCTTTCCAATGAAGTAGCGAAAAAATAATTAATCAAAAGCATCATATTTTTTAATATATTTTAAAATATTATAAGTTAGTTACGCATTTAAGTTGATTTAAAATGTCTTGATAACTAATTAGAAAGATATTTTAAATGCTATTATAATTAAGTTTATTCCTGTTTGTGATTTATATAAGTAATTTAATAATAACGATAATACAAAATAAAGTCTTTAGAAAACAATTGTTCCATTTTTATTACATTTAATTTAATACAAGCATTTTTAATTATCCAAATTTATTGTATTCTAAAAAATCTATAAATAAATCTCTCATTGCAACATAAATATTGTAATATAATGAAATTAACAATTAATTGGTACGCAATTGATAATCACCATTCTGTGTTATGTATCTGACCCATGGTAGAGCTTGGTAGCCGCTCTTCTCAATGATTTTCAAATATCTTACCTAGAAATAAGAAAATAGAATAATATCAATGAATAAAATTTTGATTTTAGTAAAAGAAATAATGTTTACCTGAATTCCAGAAGTTGTGAAGTATGGAATTTCAAACTTCACTTGAATCGGGGGTTTACCTTCAGAGTCTTCGCACTCGACACTTGGTAAACCAAAATGAGCTCGCATTAAGTATTCTTTGCCGCCTGGAAATGATTTAATAGACCATGTTATAGCGTTTTGTTCCGGAGCATATTTGACACTTCCAATAGTTGTTTTAAACTTAGGGGAATCTGCATCACCTGGTACTGGAATTATAATCTCCACATTATTGGCTGTGGATCGTCGTTTGAATTGAGATTTGGCTTTTATCATATATTCGACTCGGCTATGAGCATGTCGTTCTATAACGGATTCAATCCAAATTAAAGGCTTCACCTGCAATAATGAGTTCGTGAATAATTGCTATCTGAAAACGGATCAATATTTTCTAGTCATTACGTGTGTATTTAGTCGATAAGACATTAATTCAAATTCTCCATCTGGTGGAATGAAAGAAATTGTACGATCATTCTCAAATCTTGATAGTCGAACGCATTGATGAAATTTAACATCTTCCAATTCAACACTTTTTGATTTTCCACGACCCGTACTTTCAAATAAAACTTTATCGTTTAAACCTAATCTTAGTTCCGGCATTCCTGACAGATAAACTCTCATCTTTATCGCTCCAACAATTTCACTTCGCAATACATTCCCATTTGCGTTCGCTAATAAGTTAACAGACTCAATAACATCTAGAAACACTTCGTTTTTCCTATACTTTATTCCTTCAGAGCGCCAGGATACAGCATTTGTTACAGCCATTGGTATTCTCGGTTGAATCTCTAGTTTATGTCCTTCTTGTGTTATATATTCTTGTAAAATTTTACTGTCCGTTGTTTGCGGGTAACCAAAATCAATTAACTCATCCAATAATTCATAAATGACAACAAAATTGTCTCGTATGCTCTCTTCTTCGAGTTCTTTAAAATATTCAGTCATAACTTGCACGATTTTATGCAAAAATACAAAAACTAGAGCAACGTTTGCGTTTTTCTTCGTTATACTAACTATATACAAATTATTAGTTTTGATATAAGCAAATGTGGTATCTACGGTTTGTAATATTGGTGTTAGTAAACTCTCTTCCTCTTTTTCCATTAGTAAAGGCATAAATTTCTCAATCACACCCATATCTATATCCCCCCGATAGTTGCGGGATATAAGAACCTGAAACGTTCCACATTATTATTTCATTTATTAATAGTATAATTAATAGTACCTTTCCCTTAACATCTAAAATAAATATTGCAGATGATGACATGTTTTATATCTCTTAATTACGACAGGTGTTACAATATAATATAAGATAATTTTGCCACCTGAGCAAGTTACTGTTGCAAGTATTTATGTTTTATTACATATAGGAATGTCCATGAAAACTATACATTATATTATGTATTACTCTTCTTCCGAATTGTATTTATTTCATATCCAAATGAGCGTTAAATGTTAATTAATACAATTTAGAAGGTAAATAAATGAATAATACCATATAAACCACACACCTTGTTACAAATGTCGGTAATATAGATTCCGGCACTTCTCTACAAACATGACAACTTTACAGGCAGTGACGTAGCTAAAACTAAATTCAATAAATCTATTCACAATATTAATAATAAAGTTTATTTATATTAAAGACTCATCTCACGTGCATTAAAATTGACGATTGAAATGCTGATGTAGTATTTTTATAATAATTAGCTTTAAATATTTATATATTGAACGACGCTCATGATTAAACATAATTAGTTTTTGATTATTTTAAATTAATAATATTTATATGCATTCACCATGATATGTGTATAATGTTTACAATAAATAAAGTAAATAATATAATTTTGATTATATTTCAATTTTATTTATTTAAATATTCTTAGTTTGGCAACCTGACAACAACCAATTAAATCATGTGGCGGGATATTTAAATTTATATTATAAAATATGTTAAAAACTGTGTTATTCTCATTTTGAAATCATTTGAATAATAAATTTCTATAATAATATATTTAATGCATTTAGAAATGATTCAATTCATGCGTAAATATCTTAATAGCAATAAAAAAATTAAATAAAAAAAGTGTCAGTCTTGAAAATTCGATCTTGTATTTACCCATCATGCAATATGAGTGGGAGTGAATCTAGTGGTCTCCTCCTAGTAGTATTCTATGTCGTCCATAAAGTGTTGTAAAACCAAGAAACAAATCAAATGGAGTGAATAAATAAGATAAAATCGAGAGATATTAATGAAATCGTTAAGCATGGCTCTTTAATTTTCATAAAATTGTGAACGAAAGTTGTTTAAAACAAGTAGCGGCGCTTTTGGTGACGTCGTCTCCATTATACCTGTGCCGTGCCTCAATTACATTCTATAGTGGAACGAAAATAGATAAGGTGTGTAAAACATTATCTAGATTCTAAGCATTTAGTTAAATGCATCTAGGTTTTCATAAATGAAATTGAGATGTAGTGAAAATGGAAGAAAATTAGCGGTTCATTTCCACTATGAAGCTTTCAATGCTTCATTCCTATATCTACATGGTATAGTATGTAAACATAATTCGCCCCGCCCCGCCGCATTCTATTGTCATTTACAATTCCATTCTGCGCTTTATATTAACAATAATTGCATTAATTTGTGAGCGAGCAATTATTTCAATTTTTTCTGCATTTGTGATAATCTCTCATTTCCTATTCCCAGAACCTAACCTATTTGACCGACATCATAAGATCCGTAACATAAGTTAGTCAACCCTTCAACTAGTATTTGTTTAAATGATAAGAATTTTAAGAAGTATTTATAGATATTTGTTTGTTCTAGAATGCATCCCAATGGCTAGAGTTATTGAGAAAGCTCTTATCATAGTGTGAAGGATTTATTTTATCAAAGGTATTTATCGCATTTGATTACTTCTCTATGGGTTTTAGAACACGGCTTCTCTATTTCCGATAAAAAATGCTAAATAATTTTTATACTATAAGCTAAGGGACACACTAATAATTACATATATGTTTAGCATCTTTTATGTAAATGTTATACATATATGTGGATGGGTATTAATTTTCTAAAACTTTTGCAGCTCGAATGCACCAATGCATTACAAATAAGATAAAATACTGTATTGAATAGTGGCGGATCTAACATAAGGTTTATTCAAAATTCAATTCCAATGAATATTTACTCAAATTAAAAGGAAATTAGAAAAAATTTTATAACCGTGTCAAACTATCATAAACTATTTTACAAAATTAGTAAAGTGCTTATTGCTTATTGATATCGATAAAGTGTGATATATAAGTTGGGCCGAGAACTGGGAATTGCATTATGAGATGTGCAGAAATAGAATTTTTATTTAACAAATTCTGTTTTATAAATATTCAACGGATTATTAAAGTGCGGATTAATTAAAGCTTATTTTGGATGATGTAACAAAATATTCGTAGTAATTATTTGCAAATGACATTTTTTTTTAAATATGTATTAATTAATCCTTTGCAGTCTATGGAACGTATTTCGAATCATTTTAAACTCATTTTTGTACTTGATGTAAAATCTACTTTTTAACCGTTGGCAATGATTTGCATGAAATTATTTTTTCTTAATAAATGAATTGCTTTTTATTCGTTTTGCAAAATAAATTGGCTGTAAAGGGTTAATACTTGTAAATAATAAATGAAAAATTAAAGATCTGATGACTGAAGGCTTAATAGAATTAGAATTTTAAGTGAGAATATATTCAGCATCATAACTTTTCGAACTTATTTTAATTAGTTTTTGGCAAATACTAAAATTGTTCGTTTAACCTTTTTATTCGAAGTTTCGAAACTCAAATGTCTCATAAGTAAATTGTCGTATTTTTAATGAAATAAATTAAAATCGTATTAGAATAGAATTTTTATACACAATCGAATTAAATGTAAGTAAGAAATCTAATAATCAAACGTGTAGAATGAATTCAATAAATATAGCAGATTATTAAAATTTGGAAAAGAAGAAAGCAATAAAATGTAAATTTTGATCGTGTAAATATGAATAAACTATGAATAGTTTCGCCACTTATCCAGTGCAATTGTAAATAAATTTTATTATATTTGTAATGTATAAATGTATCATTTTGCTTATGTATTGTATATTTGCATGTGTCACAGAGGAGTTGTTAGAGCATAATCACGATGTCTACTAACCAACTTATGGATTCATGTCTGTAAGTAACACAAAAATCATCATTTTCTTATTATCAAAACATAACAATATAGTTGACTATAAGTACATGCATCATTGATAAACAATTTCTGATAACTAATTGCTTGGGCTAAAAAAATGCTTTTTCCATCATAACAGGCTCGTGAATCGCAGAGTTGAACAAAGGCAGGAACACAGTATTACACATACACAGATAACGCAAAGGTAGGACTCATCTTCATATAAATTCACATTCTTCTTTTCAATTTACATACATTCATTATTTTTATTTGAATTTATTGCTCGAATCATAACATCATTCGCATATTCATTTTTTTGTTATTTTTAGGAGAATATTACAAGATAAAGGTCCCGAAATGCAGCATTACAAGTAAGTTATGAATAACATTATTTATTAATCGAGTTGAATGAGTTGTTTGATGGAACGAAGTTATGGAAGGTAATTTTATTAGAAATTATCGTTGATTGATTGTTTAATTGTTTAATAGCTAAAGAAAATTTGTTTAAAATTACCTTCTAAGTAAAATCATATTACATAATGTAAAATATAAATTATTCCTTTTTGTCTTTTCTTAACTAGGGGTCCAGACACAGGTGTTTCTGTGAATGAAAGTGTTTATCACACGCATAGCAATGGTCATTCAGAACATTCACCAAATTCTAGCCATATGTCTGTCCACAGTGATGAACCATTAGTTAGAACACATAAACAACAAACCACCCAACAAGTAACGACTGTAACGAAAGTAGTTAGAGAAGTGCAACAAATTGGTGACGGGTCACAGGGAGAGTACGTGCCTGTACCACTTGGGGCATATCCCCATTCAACACATCCGCGGCCTCAGTACGTGGATTACATGGAACAACCAGCCCACCATATGTATTCACAGTACCATCAGCATCCACACTATCAGGATTATGAACATTATCCTCCGAATCCGTATGGAGGATATATGGCGTATCCGGTAGGCGCAGAACGACCACAAACACCACCTAGTCCTAGCGAGCACAGTGGAGCACCTTCTCCCCTTCCCCTTGCAGCTCAAACCGGTGCTCCTTATCTAAGTACTGGCTACGACGAACTGCCTGAACATTATAGGGTAACACCATCACCTGGTGGTCCTATAATTGATCATTATCAAGATGATCCCGCTGTTGCATATGGTTATTTAGCACCATCTCCTTATGGTACAGCTGGAACACATCCAGGTCCAACTTATGATTCCCGGCAATATGAGGAAAGTCTAAATGGTCCCGTTCCTATAGCCGCCCCAATGCGTATGTTTGAAGATGACGAATTACAAAAACATATGAGTAAAATGTCTTTGCATGGACATAATATTGGTTTGCCGCATAATCGTGTGCATGGAATTGCGTCTCCGGGTAGTGTAGGTGGTGATGATGATCAACGAGGAATGCGTTGGAGGGATCCGAATTTGACCGAAGTTATTGGATTTCTGAACAACCCCAATAACGTTATTAAAGCGAATGCAGCGGCCTATTTACAACATTTATGCTATATGGATGATCCAAATAAACAGAAGACGCGAGCATTGGGTGGTATTCCTCCTCTAGTTAAATTACTCAATCACGAAAGTGTTGAAGTTTATCGAAATGCCTGTGGTGCATTAAGGAATCTATCGTATGGAAGGCAAAATGATGAAAATAAACGGGCCATTAAAAATGCTGGTGGTATTCCGGCGCTAATAAATTTATTAAAAAGATCGAATGAGGTAGAAATAAAAGAATTAGTGACTGGTGTTATATGGAACATGTCTTCGTGTGAAGATCTTAAACGTTCTATAATAGATGATGGTGTTAATGTTATTGTTACATACATAATTATTCCACATTCTGGTTGGGACGCTCAAGGCAACTCAGGAGATACATGTTGGTCAACGGTGTTTCGAAATGCATCAGGCGTATTAAGGAATGTTAGCTCAGCTGGCGAATATGCAAGGAAGAAATTGAGAGAATGTGAAGGGCTTGTGGATGCGTTGTTGTTTGTTGTGCGTTGTGCCATAGACAAGTCTAATATAGGAAATAAGATAGTTGAAAATTGCGTTTGCATTTTACGAAATTTGTCTTATCGTTGTCAAGAAGTAGAAGATCCTAACTATGATAAGAATCCACTTCCAACACAAAGTCGAGTGACTGCTAATTCCAAAGGTAAAACTCGAAAGTAAAAATGTTATCTATTTGCCATTTGCTAATTGAATTTTATTTTTAGGTGAAAATTTGGGTTGTTTTGGAGGTAGTAAAAAGAAGAAGGATTCACAATCGTCTGATCTAAAAGAGAACAATTCCGGTACTTCAGGGTTAGGTAGCAGTGCAGCGTCTCGAGGTGAACCTGTACGTGGCACCGAATTACTTTGGCAGCCAGAGGTTGTTCAATCCTACCTAGCATTACTTCAAAGTTGCTCAAATCCTGAAACACTCGAAGCAGCCGCCGGAGCTCTTCAGAATCTAGCGGCTTGCTATTGGCAGCCAAGCATCGAAATTCGGGCTGCTGTGAGAAAAGAGAAAGGTTTACCTATTTTAGTAGAATTATTAAGAATGGAAGTTGATAGGGTAGTGTGTGCTGTTGCGACTGCACTTAGAAATTTAGCTATAGATCAACGCAATAAAGAACTGATCGGGAAGTATGCAATGCGAGATCTTGTTCAAAAATTGCCTTCGGGAAATGCTCAACACGATCAAGGCACTTCAGATGATACAATTGCTGCTGTATTGGCAACGTTGAATGAAGTGATTAAAAAGAACGCTGAATTTTCACGATCACTATTAGAGGCAGGCGGCGTTGAACGTTTATTGACGATAACGAGGCAGAAGCAAAAATATACACCACGCGTCTTGAAATTTGCTGGACAAGTTTTATTCACAATGTGGCAACATCAAGATTTGCGAGATGTCTATAAAAAGCACGGATGGAAGGAGCAGGACTTTGTAACGAAAACGGTTGCGGCGAGAAATGCAGGTCCAAACTCGCCCAACAATGCAAATAGTACTCTTAATCGGCCGATGGCCTCACAAAGTGGAACTAGGTACGAGGATAGGACTATGAAACGTAATACCCCAAATGCAGCTAGAGGTATAGCTCCAGTATACCAAAGGGTGAGTTGAATAGAAGTAAATGTCTCGTAGGGAATACGCTAGATGATCTTATTTTCAGAACGAGGATATTCCTATGGCTGATATGGCTTATCCTGATCCACAAATCCCCATTGGGGGAGTGAGAGCTTACCCTCCCGGCCCTGGCCCAAACCCTCCTCCAGTAAGTCACTAACAACCAAGTTGCACAAGCCCTATCCGAGTCAATGAGTCAATTTAAGGGTATTTTATTTAAGTGAGAGTGAACATTAAGAAAGAAATTATTTAACAAAAAAGAAACACACAAAAAACGCGGAACTTGTGGCTCGGCACTCGGTCCTTGTATTAAATGAAACTAATTTAAAATTAACTAAGCTACTATAGTATACTATTATAATAATGATAATAATTTAAGAAGAACACAAAATGAAACAAAACAAAGGCCTCACTCACATTCACTTAGACTGTATCTTGATTAATGTTCATGTACAGACATTAGATTAATGAAATAATACTGTAGCCTAATAATCCATATGTAATGAACGACAAACATACCGAAATTTTATTTCGTTTATATATATTTAGTCTTCCTTTCGATTTATTTCGTTCCGATGACATTGAATTCATAATTGACTGATTAATTGTATTAATTGTTTGGTGAATATAAATATAATATAATTGGCTAGTTAGTTGTGTACTTTCAATCGAAGTGCTTGCCAAATGTTAGGAAATACAATAGAAATGTTGCTAATGTTTTCTAGATATCAATAATATTATTACATATTTCTTTCTCTTCTACTACATTTGATTTATTTCAATCTAGATGGCAATAGCAACAATTTACACTAATAATTATGAGCATGAGAAATGAAACTACTAATAGCACAAAATGTTAGTAGAAAAAAAAATCTATGACTAACACTTGATAAACACTATTTGTGAAAGAAAAGTCTATCGAGTCTATAGATGTAGCATATAACATTGATAGTAATGGGGGTGGGAGTAGGGCAAACGGGCACATGGGCAGTGAGCGAAGGCCCTGACAGCAGCAGTACCCATCGCCTTCTGGTTCAGGTAAGCTATCCAGATGTTTAGCTGCTCGGGGCCTTTGGTTTACTGCACTGCACTGGCTGCCCGGGCCCGGCGGCGCCAGCAAACGAGAGGCCCTGCCTAGCAGTACTGACAGTAACGTTCACTTCTTCACAACTTGACTGCTATCCTTATTTTTCTTATTATTATTCTTCTATATATATATCTTCTACTCTACTTCACTTACTCTACTTGCATATACTTGTTCTTTTTCTTCTTCAACAACAACAACAACAACAACAAACAACAAAACCTTTTCTACTCCTTGTTATGTGTCATGTAAATTGTAATTTGTGTTTTCCAGCCGGAACCTTTGTACGCTCAAGTGAATATGGAGAAAAAACGTAATCGTCAGCCGAGTTTAGGCAACTCAAATCATACGGAGGAACATCCTGCTCCTGCGGCAGGTAAAGACTCGTGGGTCTAGCAATTTAATGTTATCGGAATACCACTCAAATAATAAATATCTATCCCTTGGAAGGGCTGCATTTGTTATTTCAGTGTTAAATTATAAAACACAAAGTTAAACTTTGTCACATTTAAGTTATGCCCTGCGCTTCTGACGACGTTGACGCCTGTTATATATCAATGTTCTGTCGCATATTCAGATATATAATGCACTGATTCATATTAAATATGTAATAATATTTAGTTCGTGGTTTACTGTGATGAGCTTCAAATGAAATTGCTGTACATATTTCTTTGCATCTAAATTCCTTGTAAACATTATTTTTTATTATTATTTTTTGTTTTTTTAAATACATTTTATTTTAAATAAATTTATTATATACTTAACTTATAATCAATATACACGTTTATAAATATATTATAAAAATTGTTTTAATTATTACTATATAGACATATTAATATGTATATATATATAAACACTTTTATAGAATATTCATTTTATATATTATATGAAATAACAAAAAATATTTATCCATTATGCAATAGTCAATTATCATCAACGTCATATACTAATTATATAACTATTCGCATTGTATAAAAGAGAAGAAAAGAAAACACTTAAAAGGGACATTCGCTTTAATATAAATTACCCTTGTCCTAAAAAAAAAAAGTAAACCATTTGTTATTAATAACATGGAATCATGAAATTATAATTAAAAACTCAATTTTTTTAAACGAAAACAAGGTTAAGGAAATGTAAGTAATTTATTATTAATTTTCTTCAAAATTTTCAACTAAAATAGACATTTTTTTAAGAATCTATATCAGAACTGATTAATAATGTATTACTAAATATATTGCTTTATAAATATTAGGAACACATTAAACGTAAATTAGTTTTTTTATACAAAATGTGCAAAATAATCAATTATTATTATTATAGTCAAAAAATAGGTGTATTATTTAATAACAAATAACACATTTAGTAGCATTCTTTGATACAAAATCAATGTATAGTATTATATTAATTAGCATTTTAATATTTATAATTGTTATTGCGTATTTGTAGTTTAAATAGGTAACGTTTTATTTATTATTCAAACAAATTTCTTTTAATAAATTGTTTTCATTATACGTGATATTTAATAGTTTATTAGATCTAATAAAATGTTTTCACCTCAATTTATATTACTTTTATATCCCGATTATAAACAAATTTTCTCGAAAAGTGTTGAAAGCTATTTCCCAAACAATTTGAATTTGCGAGCCAATTTACCTTCAATTTTATTTGCGACGTCATTAACTGCTTATTATTTTTATCTAGATTATTATATAATATAGAATAATTGGAGCATATAAAATTATATAATAATTTAATGAAATCTATCAAATTAATTAAAATATTATTTTATTCGTTTAGGCAACCAACTAAACACATATCAAAACTACTTTTTTGATAAATTTAAAGAGAATTTTCCTAAAAAGCTTTCCTCTTCCATGTGATTATCATTATATAAATAGATATGATCTCATTTTAAAACAAACTTTTATATATAACGATAAACGATGATTAATTATGTCTTAATTATGAAACAAATACACATCCAATAACAATGGTCATACCGCATAAATATGAATGGTAGCGCCGGCGCGCACTTCTTTCTCTCTCTATAACATTGCATTAATTATCTACCTATCTCGTTTCAAGTCTTCATTTCTAATATTGATGTATCCTACAGAAGTGTTGTGGTAAAATGTTAGAAAATAATATAAAGACAATAAAGAAATTGCAATATTTCACTAAGCAACGATGTTGAGAATCTATCAACGCTTTTATTTCATTTATTATAATGCAATTAAATGGCGAACATAATATTTGAATTATTACAATGGCGCCAATGATTTATACATTATATGGTTTTGCAATTTTCTTTTTTATATTTTGGTGTGCTATGTGGATATTGCATTTATTAGCTATAGTTTATGGGTAAGTGCATTGATATTTTCCTTATATACTGACGATCTATAGATAAAATTTATCTATAACCAATAACTAACCTCAACCAATGACTTATCACATTTGCCACTTTATCATGTTTACTGATTGATTTATTATAATTACCTAATATTGTAGGAAATACCGTTTGCATCATAAGCCAACCGTACAGCCTGATGTACCTTTACCAGGAATTTCGATTCTGAAGCCACTATTGGGAGTTGATCCTCATTTATTTGCGAATATCGAAACATTTTTTACTATGACTTATCCAAAGGTATTCTATCAAAACAGTTTTATATATGTGTAATGTTTATTAGATAGTTTACTGCTGATTTGTTAATGCACAATTAGTTTTATTCGAACCTAACACCTTAAAACTTTCCATTTTAGTTTGAATTATTATTTTGTATAGAAGATGACACTGATCCCGCTGTCATGTTAGTTAATAGTTTAATGGAAAAGTATCCAAAAGTTGATGCTAGATTATTTATTGGAGGTTCTTGTGTTGGTGTTAATCCAAAGATTAATAATATGCATAAAGCTTATGAAGCCGCTAGTTATGAGTTTATATTAATATCAGATAGTGGCATTCGTAGTAAGTACTTACTAACTGACTAACAAGAAGACAATTTACTTAAATATGTTTATTCATTTTTTAGTGAAAGAAGATACATTACAAGATATGATGAGTTTTATGACCGATAAAACAGCTTTAGTTCATCAAATGCCTTTTACATGCGACCGTGAAGGGTTTGCAGCAACTTTAGAAAAAGTATTCATTTTATTTCTTCAATTAGTATGTCTCAAAACTAATTTCACTTAAATTTAATTAATTGCCCGTACTTTTCGGACCATATTTTGGGCGCCAGTCCTGCTAAACATCGAGTAGATATAGAATTGTTCGATTTTGTTAGTTATTGGTTTGTGAGTGGTTGTGGGTTCGATGCCCACATGGTCATGATAAGCTTCTAATTATAATTCCTTATCAGTTTGAATTAGTTCATAATTTCTAATGAATGTTTTACTAAAAGTCGCAAATTACTATAAAATATGAAAAATTGATTTTTATGTAAAATTGTGATAAACGAAAAGCTATTAGAACAAAATTTACGTTTTACCCCGATAAGATAATCAATTACCAAAAATAATAGAACAAAGAGAAATAACCTAAACATTATTCAAAATTTTGAATATATACGAAGCGAAAAACTATTAGAACACAATTTAATTTTTACCCCGATAAGATAAGTTTTGTCTTATCAAAAATAATAAAACAAAGAGAAATTACCTAAACATTATTCAAAATTTTGAATATACGGGCATCTAATTAAATATTATTAGTATATTGCCTCGTTACCTTATTAAACAGAACCTTAGGACATCAAAAATGCAAGGCAACAAATATATTTATTTAATTAAATTAATTATACTCTTATTAAAAGCAAATCATGTATTATTATTCCTTTCAATGGAATGTATGTGTGTATTTATATTATATAACATATTTTTTCTGACATTAATTAGATACGTTTGCATAAATATGATAGAAAGTTAACATACATAGTTTATTTTTGAGACATACTATTATTGTACAGTTATAACTTACATGTTTTTTTAGATATATTTCGGCACTGCCCAATCTCGTGTATATTTAGTAGCAGATTTGATAAGAATAAATTGTCATACGGGCATGTCTGGTTTAATACGAAAATCGGTTTTAGATGAAGAAGGTGGACTAAAGACATTTGGCTGCTATTTAGCTGAAGATTTTTTTATAGCAAAGTCGTTTTCTGATCGAGGATGGCGAATGTGTATTTGTAGTCAACCGGCTTTACAAAATTCTGGAGTCTGTGAGGTGAATAGTTTTCAAGCGCGTCTAACAAGGTACACACACAATCACCCACATTTGCAAAATATGTCTTATTGATTTCTTTGATTTAGGTGGGCGAAATTAAGAGTTGCGATGTTACCTACATTTATTATAATCGAACCATTATCGGAGTGTATGGTGATAGGAGCTTGTACTGCTTGGGCAGTAAGCGTACTATTTAAATGGGATTCCTTAAGTTTCTATTTAATTCATATTCTATTATGGTTTATGTGTGATTGGATATTACTTTCAATTGTACAAGTAAGTTATTAATAGGTCGACACGCTTTCTTTACCTAAAATTAGGAATTTTCTTTAATTAATTTCTATACGCTTTATTTAAATCTATTAATAATTTAATTTATTTTTGCATAAGATAAAAATAAGTTTACGCTTTGGTATAAATCTTAAAGAAAATAACTTTTACACCCCAATATCATAAAAACACACAAAAAACACAGTGGAATTATTATTTTCACACAAGTGGTTAGTGTGTTTTTGTGGTATTGGGGTGTAAGAGTTATTTTCTTTATGTTTGCATAACAGAAATACTTTTTTTGTGTATTATTTATTATCAGTATATTTGAAAATATTGATTTGTAAAGATAAAGTTTATTATGATCTGTTTTGTTAGATAACTACACACAAACTATTTTCTATATCAATTTTTTTATCTAAAATAATAAAATATAGCGAAACTTGCAAAGATGACCGAATGTTCAAGCTGACCACATTTTTATTGAAAAGAAGTGCTTGTCGGTGGTCATTTTAGCAGGTTTAGTATAATTAGCAATTTATACGATTAAGAAATGTTTATTTTTCAGAATGGATCGTTACCATTCAACAAATTCGATTTTGTGGTCGGTTGGTTATTCCGTGAATGTTCTGGCCCATGCCTGTTCCTACATGCATTATTGAATCCTGCAATTAGATGGCGGTCTAGAGTATTTAAGCTAGCTTGGGGTGGCGTCGCTGAAGAGATAAAGCCCAGAATAGACTCCAGTTTTAAATTTCAAAAGCCATATTTTGACACTTAAATTCAGTTCTTGCTCAGTGTTTAAAATAACAACAATATTTGTTGATTTAGGTGTCATTATTTAAAATTTTAGGTAAAATAATAACACGATCTCCAATTGAATTAAGGTCTCTGTACATATACAAATAGGTAATCATGTTATTAGCACTCCAAACATCCCAAATAACTTTCAAATAAATGGAATATAAATGTACATCAAGTTCTCATTAATATTATTTATTATTCTTCGCTATGGAAGAGAAGAGAATTGTAAAAGCTGCGCATTCAAACATATTAAGAAGTTAGTTGGTAAGGATGGGATAAACTATACCATAAATAATTGAAATGGTGCAACAAATGTTGTCTCATCTTTATTATTTAGTCATTTTGATGCAATTTTTACATAGCAATACCCGCCAATACATATCAGTTTTATGTATAAGAAAAGAATACTTTCTAATGCATAAAGTTCTTTCAAATATAGTTATAACTATTAGCGGCAGTTGCGCAAGTGTAACTTAAGCCGTACTTTAATGAATTTGAATACTCATTAGTTATTAGTCGTTACTATATTTACTGATTAATAAGCCAACAATTTATTTACTCAAAACTTGATGTAACTGTAACAAAAATAATCGCCGATCTGTCTATGTCTACTTGTACTCTATATGTAATCATATTTCATTCTTACATATCTTAAAATGTTTTTGTTTAATCATTTATTGTATAAGGTGTCCTAAAAATTGCACTCAATAAAAATATTAATTTTTTTTCATTTAAACATTTGTTGTTTATGGTGTTACACCTATCGATCAATAATTGAATGGATTTTTAATCACCTTATACATTCTAGCTCATATTATACATTACCAATTGTATGTAAATTGATTATTTATCTAATGTAACTGAAAATATGAAATACTCCTAAAGATATGTAAGAACTAGTCTACGATCTGAAAAATAGTAAATAAGCAACATATAAATCAATGTGATTTTTCATTTGATGTAACACATTTACATTCATGTATTGATGGTACAAACTGGGTCCAAAAACATAATAAATAAATTTTTCAGGTCCAAAAATAAAACTGAAAAAAAAAACATTGAAGAAACATGTTCTAAAGTATGTATAAAGTATTTAAAATTATAAGATGAATGTATATTTATATTGTTGATATTTATGAATGTGATTAAGTATCGAAATCAGTAAATTTAGTAACAATATAATTGAATTAAAAAAAAAAATGAATAAGAAAAGGAGCAAAATCTCTTTTTAGCAATGAAAAAGGCTTAATCCATTCGCATATGTTACATAATCAATAACTACAGTTACTTATTCGTTTCAGAATTTTCTTCTTATAAGTAAAGGTATTTACTGATTGTGTCATTTTTTAATTAAAAATAAAATAATGAATTATATAGCTCACGCTTTTATACTAAACAGCTTTATTATTGAAAAAAATAATAGAAATTAATGAGACTGACTGTCCAAAAAAAAAAAAAAAATTTTAAAAAAAGTACATTTTTATTTTAATGATACTTTTTGATATTATGTTTGCGTTTTTTGTTTGTAAAATTCCATATTTTGCAATTAAAATGTTTGAAATAGATTTTCTTATATTTTCTGTACCTTTTACTATTTGCTACTTTGTTTGTTTTAGGAATGTTGGTTTGGAAGATAAATCTGTCTGAAGTGACGCAATTTTACATTTCAATACTAATTATCAAAGTAATGACTTAAGCAAATGTATATTTATATACATTTATGCAAATAAATAGACATAATGAAAAGTCGATCTGCTTCAAGAAACAGCTATAAATTTCTTTTTTATGTATTATCTCTGTAACAGTTTACAACATCCTGATCCTATATAAAAAGGATGCGTTTTTTTTATTCATTTTAAATGGGAAATGCAGAATTGGTTGCATACAATAATATTTTATAGACTTTCCTACAAATATTTCAATCCCACACATACCTTTTAAATGATTTATTCTATAAATAGATTATGATATGCTTATATGGTTGCATATTTCAACCAATGGCCATTAGTTGCATCTATTATGAATTTTTAATTTAAATATTTTCAAAATTTCCTTTCAAATGAAATGTATTTTTATTACCCTAACATTTCCTTATCCTAATGACTATTTATCTACGTGGAAAAGGATTTGATTGCTAGGATATCCAATCAATTTAGTTTTTTGAAAAAAGTACCGCGATCAAGGTGGAATGGAGATACGCTTGCGCCAATCTAAGTTACCTGTCTGGTAGGCAAGCACCTGTGGAATCGCGACGGTAAAAACAATTAGTGCGATATAATATTGTGAAAATATGTGGTTATCTTGTCGAAAAAGTTTTTGTGAATATGTTTAAATGCAAGGTGACAAAAAGGTGTGTAAATATTTACGAAATACTTCACTTTAGCTTGATAATAAAGTTGATTCTATTTACGTGAGTCTAATGCAGTTCATGATACCGTACTTAAGCGATGGAAGCCACGGTGGCTAATCCATTTTGCAAGTAAAATGCTAGATGGAACATATTTCCCATTGCAAATGAACTTTATCAACTCGAATATAAAAATAATTTCATAATTGATCGGTTCGTGTAGGTTTTAATTGATCTTAAATAGGATATGAGTCATATAACGCAATGAATATGTATTTATTCCTTGCATATTGATTATTGAGAAAAAAAGCATTATTATCAAACAATAGCAAAAAGTTTTGCTAAATAAATATTAAATAAGATACATAGATATGAGTTCGTATACATAATTTGATTATTGAAATGCGTTTTACGTTGTCGCTATTTCATTGTACCGCTAAATTTAACAGCTAACTGATAATTAATATTGGATATGCATGATTAATAAGTCTGTTTATCCGTAAAAAGTATGAAAGTAACATACAGATTATTGACATTCTTTGCATTCTTCTATAGGCAAGGTGTGGCTAAGAAATGAAAATGACATGTTTTCCTATAATATATTTTGTAATTCTTTTTAATAAACAATTAGGAGCCTTGAGGTGATGAGTGATACTATAAATTGATCGAAAATATTACTCAAAGCTCGTCTTTCCAGTTATTTATAAATTGTATTTTTGTTTGATTCAAGGATTAATAAAAAAAATTTAATCTCATCTGTGTTCTATCATCAGATATTAAAAAATATTTCTATTATATTAGAAATCGATAGTCGCTTCTAATCTTATCATTAATTTATTGTTAGCAAATAATCTCATATACAGTGTCATAGTATAGTCATATAGTGTTTTAAACAAATATTTGTGTCAAGTTTTGTAAATGATTAGTTTAATTATTACCAGCATATGTTTTACACCGTAATTGAATAATGCAGATGGATTTCTAAATAAATTGTTTGATGATGGATTAAATGAGAATTGTGACATTAATGCATAGTTCACCTACGCGTACAATACACCTACAAATTATTTCAATATCATAATTACATTCTTTCTTTTATACAATAGATTGTGCTGACGTTAAGTGTAGTTTTGAATATATTGAGCAACAATGGCGTATCATTCAAATGGATATTCGGGTGACGAACGCGATCTGGATCGAGGTGATGAGAGGAATAATGAGGAAGGTGATAAACCAACCTATCTGATGGAACATTTGGCAACCTTTACGGTTAATAAAGATACGGGAATAACTTATCCTGCTGATGGAATGCGACGTCTTCTTCAGCTGGAAAAAACAAATGGCATTTGGTCGCAAAAAATGCAATTGTGCTTGGATAGATCTTGGGTGCTTATTATGGATTATGAGACAGGGGTATTTATCTTTACATACATATTATTTATATATTGCATAGTTGTAATGTAATTAATGGTCGGTCATTCATTGTATGTAATAATTCTTTTAGACCGTTATGGAAAGATTTCCTGGAAAGTCAATTAAAGAACCGACTTCATTCACCAGCCATGATCCAATGGAAATGTATAATAATATTTTGGTATTTATTGTAACAAATTCAAACCCAATGCATCCGCCAGAAATGCACATATTTCAGGTAAAAATTCAATTTACTTTTTCATTTTCCCTCTTACTTTCTTATTCATACAAAAATTGTTCTTTACATATTCAGTGCCAAAGTATATCAGCGCAAGATTTAGTTGAAGATTTGAAAGAAATGCAAAAAGGTAAAATATTAACGCGAAGCCGAAAAAGCAGCATTCCGCCTCCCTCACATAAACCACCACAGCATCACGTAATTAGTCCTTCGAGAGAGTATCGTGAATCCGATTCGGAATTAACAACAAATAATGATGATAATAGTTCGACGACTAGCGAACAATATGAAAGAGATGTGACAGTTTTGAATCATTGTTTTGATGATATAGAAAAATTTATAGCTCGATTACAACATGCAGCTGCTGCATCCAGGGAATTAGAGCGTAGGAGAAGGAACAGGAAAAGTAAGAAGAGCGACAATGGGGATGGAATGTTGACTATGCGAACAAAGCCACCTTCCGAGAAAGAATTCTTTGACATATTTCAAAAGTTTAAATTATCGTTCAATCTGCTTGCGAAACTAAAAGCGCATATTCATGATCCAAATGCACCCGAATTGGTGCATTTTCTATTCACACCCCTTGCGCTCATTGTTGAAGCCTCACACGACACTTACTTTGATCAACATTTGCCAATGAAAGTTGTCTCACCGCTTTTAACCCGAGAAGCTATTAACTTACTCATTAACTGCGTCACCAGTAAAGAAACTGAACTTTGGCATTCGCTTGGAAACGCCTGGCAAATTCCCAGGTAAATAATACATTATTTTATTCTATTTTAAATGATATAATGGAATAATAAAAAAGGAATTCTTTTTGCCAGACTTTGCTTATTATTAGTATCAAAACATTAAGAATAAACATTATTTTAATTTGAACAGGGATGGACTAAATTCATTTCTTTTATTTAAATTTTAGAGATGAATGGAAGGGCCATGTAAGCGCTTATCATCCAGTCTTTTTAGACAAATGGTCACCTGATTATCCAGTGGTAGATGAGCTTGAACCCAACAAACACTATCGGGACTCTCATAATGATGGCCATTATAGTGACTATAACGATGATTACGAACCATCTACACAAGAAAATCTATTCATGTTTGAAAACAGAGCTAATGAACCGCATCATGACTCTCGAGAGCCTAAGATCGAACAAGAAAGAGAATTTGATCCTAATATGAGTGCCGCCAGAAGTGACATATCTGCGGATTCGATCGAGAGGAATGGCGCCGAAGATCGTAGCTTTAAACGAATTCAGGACAATTGGTTAGACATTTTAAATAAGCGAAACGCGCAAATTGTTCAAGTCACATATCCAAGAACCGCAAACAATGATAAGGAATTGACGGTAGTTAGAGGCGAATTCTTAGAGGTAGATATTTCTGAATGGCAAATCAAATGAATGATGAAAAAGAAGAGCATGTGAGAAATTCTTTTTTGATTTTTTTTATTTCAGATTCTGGATGATAGTCGAAAGTGGTGGAAGGCACGTAATCATAAAGGGGAAGTAGCGCATGTTCCCCACACAATTGTTTCCAAAATTAATTATCAATCTGACATATACAACAATCCAATTTATACACAATATCCGAGAAACAGACCTGTAAGTTACTGATATAATAAATATATAGCTGTTGATCATTGCCGATCTATTAATTTATAAAGGAGTCCGCATCAGATAGATTCAGCGAAGGTCAAAGTCCAAGTGGAGCTGAACATCCAACTCAGGCACCAGCCCCAGCTGATTTGGTAAGACGAGAACGTCTAGGTAAGAAAGGCGAATTTCGCTACTTCTAAGAGGGCTTATTAAATGTTATATGTCGTATGTTATTACCCCTTTTGTTTGTACTCCAATTTGATGGGTATATATTTTTTATTATAATATAATAATTATCAGTGGCATATTCCCAAAACACAGTAAATTATGTTTTACAATTTGTAGAAAGTTTTATCGCAAATGTATATGTCATAATATTTTAATGTTTTAATAATGTGCCTAAAATTGCTCATTAATAGGGAATTAGTTTTGTATATTGGCACGTCGCAAATATTCAAGTGCATTCGTATTTATTGACGTTGTACGCCGCAACGAGTTTTTTATACATACAATACAATATATAGGGCATCGCCTTTTTATATTATTATTTAATTATTTTTATACCAAATTATAATACATATACGTATTTTCATACATTTTATCTGCAATTTATATCAATCGATAAGTAAAATTAATAGAATTATATCTGAGCATTAATTTTACTTACAACGTTTATATTGTTATTATTTTTATGTTAGTTACTAACTGTGTAAACAAATTTAAAACAATAATATTTATATATATTAATATAATGAACAAAATAAAACATACATTGTTTGTGCATGTGTTTTTGTATTTGTGTCACCTTGTTTATTGTGTACAGCTTATGTGTTTAATGAAAGCTTTCAGCCTGTGTGTCGCAAATCGTTTCTTTAAACAAACAATTCTATTGCGTTTAAATGTGAAAAGGTTGGAAATAGTGTTTTGTATTATTACGGCAATTATTAATTAATTATTATAAATATTGAGTTAATTAGTTCCATTCCATTTTAAATATATTTACTTAACTATTTTCCTAACGAACGATGTATGATGATGGTATGTTGTATGTTTGATGCTTGAGGCTGTTCATCATCAGGTATCTGATTTAGTTAACTTCTTATTTTATTAGATAGTAATCTAGTTATCTCAATATCTAATCATGATAATAAATAGAGAGTAACTAAAACGTTATTTTGTTATGTATGACGTTATTTTGAAATACATAGCACATTTTCAACCAAATTCTGAAAATTATTATGTGATTATGGCGTATAATCACATTAAATATTGTTTTGTAAAGATTTACCACCGTCGCCTCCACCCTTACCAGTAAGTCCTCACCCTAAACAGGCGAATCAATTGCATCGATCAAATTCAATAAAATCGGTAGCAACAATTAATGGAGATAAGATGTACGATGAATTGAATGCTGTCTTTGCATTTATGAAGGAAAAGAAGCGTTCCGATATTGATATAAAACCGACGCCGGATATTTACATCAATCATAAATCAAATCCGGATGAAGTTGAAAACTGGATATTAGCAAAAGAGTTTCCTCCAGAATTTTGTAGATACTTTAGAGGACGTAGTGGACATGAATTATTTAAGATGAAGCGTGAGCAACTTGAAAGTTTGAATCCATCAAGTGAAGGTAAACGGTTGTATTCACAACTTCAGATACAGAAAGCCGTATGTGGGGTAAGTTTTGAATTATGAAAATCCTATTCAATTTTACATCATATGCATTATTTTTAGTTTAATACGGTAAGAACAACGGAACTAAAAGCAATTTTGGCTAAAGCTAGGGAGAAAATTGAAACCGAAACGACAAATTCAATCGTTGACACATAAAATTACTTAATATTGTTTAAGATTTGATTAGGTTCTATCTTCTTTTATTATTGATTTTAAAATATTTCACTTTCTATATTTCTAGTTAAGTCTTATCTTATCGTATTAATAAATATCTGATAAAATAGGACAATTTGTTAATTAATTTAATTTGTTAATTAGATTGATTGATTAAACAGAAAACCTATTGTGTAATAATCCTGGATTTGAAATCGACTCAATTCGCACGTAAATGTGTACTTTTACGTAACTGCATCTGTTTACGGGTATCTAAGGAATGTATTGATAGAAAGTCATTTTAAACTTTGAAGGGGATGTTTTATATTAAATTACTTATCATCAAAGTAGTTGCTTTAATACTGTTTTTAAATAGGTAACGGCTCATCATAATACAATATCGGTTCACTGATTTCGTAATATAAATTAGGGATGTAACAAATAAAATGTTAGAAATTTTTTACCCAACCATAACAAAAATTAATTAATTATTTATATCATTAATGTAAATGTAGGGTAAGGTATGGTATATGCTATAATTACAGTTTCAAGAAAAGCGTTTTAATAATGTATTAAATGTGATATCATCGTAAGTAAAAAATGTATGTAAATATTAATGATGTTGCCGTAATTAATGCTATTCATTAGCATAAATTATCTTATTAAAACTCTATAAATTGATATTTATATTCACCTTACAATTAGATACTTAATAATTAAAATTCAATTAAATATTTAGATGGTTTTAATTATACTTGTTTGTCATAAAGAATATGTTTATATATAGGGTGTTTTTTGAACGCACACACACACACACACACACACACACACACTTGGCAGGATTATAGAGGACACTTTAGTGAAGCACTTTTTCTTAATTAATCCACGAAAATGAGCCGTTTCGGCCCTCTAGCAATTATTTCCAAGTAATTGCTCAAATTGTTGATTATTTACTTAATGCATCGATTGCATCGTCGATTCATAAACTTTATCCAATTTATTGTTGTTAATTTCTATGCCACACAAGTAAATAATCAACATTTTGAGCCATTACTTTGAAGTCAAATAGTTTGCTCTAGGGCCAATTTCGCACATCTTTGCATTAACAAAAAATACTTGTTTTGTTCTCTAAAATCCTGCCAAGTTTGTCATTATATTTAAAAAACAAATTATAGTGAAATGTGTCAAGTAAAATTAATGTCAGTACATTATTTCATCCAATTATCAAACTCTTACTTTTTGCAAATTGCAGCATGCATGTCAATCAATAAAATATAAAGTTTTATTAAAATTTCATTTGCAAAAGAACGTCAATTTCGTTTATCTTTCTTTTTCATTTTATCAAAAGCAGTTTATCTTCTCAAAGCAAAATAGTGGTAAACCCGTTAGATAAGAATTAATAATTAATTTTCTTTCATTTTTAAAGTCTCTTTCATTTTCCGAAAAGCAAATTAAATATGTAAAGTTTTAGTATTTAAAAGCACTTTAATTTAATTATGAATTATATCCATAGATTACATTTGTTAATTTGATAGACGACTTTCTAAATGTGTTTTTAGACTCATTAAACTACAAAACTATAAAGTACAACGTTTTTTTATAACAAGAATGTGATAAAGTGGAAATTGTAAACGGAGATAAAATTTATTTCATTTTTAAAATGTTTCTTTTCACTTTAGTGACAAAACGATGTAAAGTTTTAGTTTGCAAATGAACTTTTCTTTTAATTATGAATCAATGCCATAGATATTTGTTAATTTGATAGTATACTTTCTAAATGTGGTTTTATACACGCTCATTAAACTACAAAACTAAGTGCTACACTGCATACAAAAATCTGGTCAAATGGTAAATGTGGTAAACCAACTAGATAGAAATTAATTTTTAATTTGTTTTCATTTGTAAAATGCTGCTTTTCAATTTAGCGAGAAATCAATAAAAACAGGTATGTAGTGTTTGAATGCATTTTTACTTATTGCATTACATTATGTAAAAATGTATTATCGAATAAAAAAGTAGTCAACTTAAACAGGTGGTCATATTAGCAGGTACATATTTCTCAATATAGAAGGGGCATGAAAAAGTGGTCATCTTACGCAGTTTGTCATGCAGGCAGTTTCATAATAGATTTTCTTCGTCATTGAAAGTGGAAAACTAATTGTAAGTAGAAAATTGCTGAACAAAAATCTAGTAAATTTAGTATAATATATAGTATAAATTATCCTGACAGGATATGTTCAACATGCATTTTTCCTCTTTTAGTCAAAGCGTAGAAAAGTGTAGTATTTGTGTTATGTCTCGAAATGTTATTTCAGCTTGTGATGACACGCAAACTATAGCTGCACGATAACTTGTATCACAGCTGAAACAGAACAATAAGGATTCATATCTCTTACAAGCATATAATAATTTAATAATTTCCTAGGAAAATGACCTATTTTCCTTTTAGCCTTACAATAATCGCTAACGATTTGTTTACATCATGTTTCTTTTTAAATGTATAATAAAATGTTAAGATTTAACACAGAATTTAAACAAAATATTATATAAACACGTTATAATTAGAAACAAACGTCCAATAAACATCAAACCTAAGCAATTTCTAACATTTATTTATTTATTTAATTAAATATCAGCTCATTTTTTAAAACGATCATTAAATCGCTTGTTAAATTTTATAACATTTATTACTTTTCGCAATTAATTGGATTTCTACACATTTACGATACATTAATCACTAGAAAACCATCAGATATCAATTAAATTATTTAATTAACACTCAGTCCGTGAAAACCGTAAGTGAAAAAAATCATTTTGTAATATATAGTTAGAGCTTAGGGTCTTGAACGGTCAAAGTGTGGCCCTGTATGGGTAAATGCAAAACGTTTGTTATTCATAGTCAACGTTAATATAAAATTTTGTTATCGTTTACTGTTGTGTGATAAGATATGTTTTGTATTCCTAATAAGTTAGAAATAGGAAGTTCATTTCCTGCCACGTCTAGTTCTTTCATATTTTTTATATGGAAACAAATATGGATAAATAAAATATGTTGCTAATTGAAAATGAGACAATAATATCGGGACAGCTGGAATTGATTGCATCTGTTAATTAAATGAAAATGACTTGTTGTTTTATTCAATTTAATATAAATATAATATCAATTACGTAAAAAGTTTTAATAAAATTATAATTAAAATTTTCATCCTAGGTCTAGGTGAATTTAATTATAAAAATAATATTCGTTAAAAAGGTCAATAATTTAATTATTATGAAAATACGTAGTATCACAAATATTTTATCTAGTTATTAGCTTTTAGTGCATATTCTAATAATTTGATGCATCAATTCATTGTGCCAGCATGTGCAATATCGTTATAACTTATAAATATTTTCTTGTTAAGTGAAAAAGGAAAAATTCTGAAAGCATCCAAGAATTTAGTTCGCTATAAGTAAATACTTTTTAGTTGAAGGCAATCTGCCAAACTAAAAGGACGTTTTTTTCCATTCGCATTATTAGGAAAAAGCAACGCAAAAGCAACAAATTGATTTTTAGCATTTGCATTTAAATAAAAAGCAATTGTTTAAATATTTATAAAAATATTAAATAAATAATATCATTAATTAATCCGCCCCTGGTTTTACCTAATGCATTTCATTTATTGTAACTTTACTGCAATAAAATGTATTTATAAACTATTACGAACGTTATTATATTCTAATAAGTTAGTAGTGATACGGTAAGGATAGAAAATCAATCTTTCTAAGACTAATTAAACAGCACTTAGACAGATCCGGACTTTGCCATTTAAGTATATTGATTTTTGTTTACTGTAGTACACTGTTCAAACTTATCTAGGTTAAAATAAGCTCATGTGTACTAACACATCATTTTAATGGATTATAGAAATGTTAGTCTTCGAATACACATTTTCACTATAATCTATATACTTAAATAATAGTTATTTACAATAGAATTTATTTATTATATTAATTGCAGTCCGAACTATAAAAAAAATGGTTTCTTTACTAAATTGAATATTTGAATAAGTCGTTATTTTGAAGCTGTTGTCGAAGACTATATTTATTACTCCACCATTCTAGTTAATTATGTATATAATATATGCTATTAGTTTTATTAAAAAAGATTTTGTTTATCTTTTGGATGGGATGGATAGGTATTTCGTCTCCTTGTATAATCAACTTATTAATAGATTTTATTACGCATATAAAATATGATAAAGTAATCAAGAAATATAATGTAAATCTAATGACGTATATAAACGAATAATTAAAAGATTTTATCACTATAAAGGGATTTTCAAGACTGTATACTCGAAGAACTATTAACATCTGTTTGAACACTGATAGTAAAATTGATAAAAATTATAATTGGTGGAACAATATTGACAAGGCGAGGATTAGGAGGCTTAGAATTAGTAGGTTAGTTGTTCTTTAAGAATGAAGTTGTAATTATTATTTAATTGGTACCTGACATTTTGGTAAGTATTTTTCTCTTCAAAAAATTATTTATAAGTATTAGAAAATTTCAATTAGCTTATAATAAAATAAGTTGTTACTTATAATTGTTTATATTCAAGTTTACTCATCTCGAAGAAATGATTGGAAAGATTTCAATATCCATTCAGTGGCGTAACTAAAAATTGAAAGTCTTTTGTTAAGTTTCTCATTGTATTCCTTTAAAAGAAATATTAAAATTTTCAGAAATATGAAAAGAAAAACGACAATAACAAAAAGCTCAACTTTAATCATTGCAAAATATAGTCTAATAGATTTAATATTCAAAAAGTTTCAATATTTAAATCTACATACACTAGGACTAGAGTCTCCATTTGCGTCGGGGTTAGTTTCTCGTCACATTAAAATTTATATAATTTTCATGCGACGCAAAACGAAACAACGCATATCGAGTTAAATGTAATTAATATTTTAGTGTGTGTCCTCGGTTATATTAAAATAATAATTTAGGTGATACCTGACATGTTGGTTAGAGTTTTTCATCACTAATTAACGACTTTGTTTCTTCTAATTATATAAGTTTAACATATATATGAATGCTTGCTTTCAATGAAATTACCGTGTTTAAAGGAGATTCAATTCTGCTGAAGCCATTGCCAGGTTTAATTAAAACCTTATTGTGTAAATTTATATTGTACAATAATTATTTGCTTTTTCTCTATTAAAATCAATTTATATTTATTTTCACTTAGTGTTTCTTAAAAGAATATCGTAATATTAATATCAGATGTGAATAAAATATTCGTTTTTCTATTTGAAAATAATAGACAATTTCGTTTCAATTATGTTGTCATAGAATCAAAAGCATGTGCGCTAGTCGAATGTGAGCTTGATATTGTTGCTGTCGATTTAAGCAAGTAAGCAAGCGTCAGTTGAGTTTCAGCATAAGATATTCTAACAATGTATATATCGAAATGAAATCGGAAACACCCCTAACGGTTTCCCGAGCCCCGAACCCCAATGTAATTGGAGGCCTATCCTTCGCTCTGTTTCTGCCATGCTCACTGCAACGTACTCGCAGGGTTTAGCGCTGATTGTTGGATGTGTTTATGACTATAACGAAGAGAGCGTAGAGCACATTTGAATTCTGAAAGTTGACTGCAGAACTAATAAATAGTCTCTTTCAGATGATGAGCATCTTTTCTCCTACTAATTAAAGTTTTAACTTTCGCATATATTGATAATAATTACAATAGTGATTTGATTCTAGTGCATTTGAATCGTGTTGTAAAATGTAATATATGTTGTGGTGTGATTAATATTAACCGCATCTATGTTATATATGTATGTTATCTAACTAATATCTATGTATATGTAATTATGAAGAACAAGTTTTTTTAAAGATTTGATTTTGTGAACATTTCGCTTAATAATTGTTGATTGTTGATTGTTGATTGGACAGAATGTGAATGTTAGATTTAAATCAATGTTCATTTTATATTAGAAATATAAACAGTTCTGCTGATGGTTTGGTGAATTTGGAAACGAAGCCAATCCTGCTAGCTTAGCTTTGCAGGAAAGTAAGTTTAATATAAGTAACAAAAGAGGGCGTACGTATGTTGTTGTAACTGCGCGTGTCTAGTAAAAGGTAGAGCATCTATTTCTCGTCATTGAACAGAGCAGGAGGCGACAACAGCGCCAGCAGGCTACAAACTTTCTGGTTGTGAATTACCATTTACGACATCGGACTGTTCATGTCCACTGGCCAGAACGGCTCGGAGAGGTGAGAGCGAGTAACGAGTTGAGTTTGAGTGCGTGTAGTGTCTGGGTGCGTAATAGGGCGCCCAGCTTCTGCTAATTCAGTTCTCGGACGCCCAATGTTAACTTGACCGTCACTACGGAACATCTAGTCAGGCTGGACTGTGACAAGGGCTCGGGGCGACCGCTACCGCAGCCGGGACATATTGGACCAGGGCATACAGTAAGTGCCGTAGTGCAACCCAAAATGTCATTTGCCACTGACACCTACTGTTACCCTGCACTAGTTGTAATATAGATCAACCTTACATCCAATCATAGCATTCTGACACTATTTGACATCGAAATAGGTCACACTTCGAGTTGAAAGTAGTTATTGGATTCTAAAGCGTTCACTTTGTGGGATGGGCTCACAAAATCGCGTTTCCCATCATCACCATTATCATCTGACCTTTTTTTTACTAACTAGCGAAATTGCCTAACTCTCTAAGACCGGCTCACAATTTCTCCTTCACCCGCTTTTCAACCCACTCACCTACTACTACTATACTACATACTACTATCCGGATCCTCCGCCATTTCATACAAAAATCGAACTATTTAACACTATATATAATCTATACAGCATTTCTTCGATTCTCATTCTCATTAATTACTATTGCTTTATTATTCTTCTGCTTTTGCATATCTAATATTGAGTTGAGAGAAATCGATCGCGAGTCGCGAGCGCCGACGGAGTATCGGTCGGAGTAGTCAGTGAATGTATAGCTGTCTGCATGACGTCATGTCTCCATGAGATTCCTGACTGGCATGCATTATAAATAACCTTAATACCTAAGTTATACCCAATTTTCCTAAGATATTCTTCAAGCAAGTCGTCTGTAGTACACGCATCTATCTATCGATAATTCATTTCATCCCAATTCCACAATCAACCATCCTACCAACCTACCAACCAACCATTCTAGTTTTTCTCTATACAAATTTGCGGGTAAAATAAAATGTAATTGGATTTACTCGATGTGATCATGTAAAGAAAAATGATTATTTACTATGACTACTACGACTACTACGACTATATACTCTCGTAACTTCAATAACAAGCAAATGAAAAGAAAAAAAAACTCTTTGAGTGCATGCATTTGTGTGTGTATATTTGTATTTAGAATACGATATAGAAAAGCAAATATATTTTGATCGGGTGCCATGCGGTTCTACGTATGCGATATACGATCAGTTTGTTTCGTTTCCTGTTGTTAAAGAGCATTAAAAACGGAATTACGCTTTGTTAATAAAATTTTTAATAACCAAACGATTCCATTACAACACACGTTCTTCATTTCATTTATTTATTATAAAATGAAATGTCGATTTTGACGGCATGACAGCGTCGGTAATCGAAGGAAATGCCGGTTCGGCTGACTCGTTAATATCGGCGTCGTCGTTCCTATCATGCTAGGAACGTCGCCGTTTTAGACTCGTTGATTTTCGGTCAGTATACGGTTCCTCTTTCAAGACCCAGATATACAAAATTAACTGAAGCTCGATCATGCTATGTACACGTCATTCCTATGTGTGTATATTGAGCATGAGTTAGTTGGATGCGCGCGCTTTCTATGTCCAGGTAAATGATTATTATTTCACACTTATTATTTGAATTCAAATTCTACTATTGTTTTCTATAAGCCTATAATCCCTTCTAAATGTAATGCAATTATATCAGGATTAACTCCAATATTTGAAGTTGGTACTCCTGAATTTGACAACATTGAAAGTACAAAAAGCCATTCTATGCCATTGTCGTTAAAACTATTCTATATATATACATATATATAATATGTTGGATAGTACAAAATATTTATTATACTATAAAATAAAAAGAAAAATTCTTTTCACAGAAAAATTGGATCATATAGAAATGTGTAGCAAAGTTAAAAATTTAGTACCATCATAATCATTTATGAACACGTTGTACATAAAAGCGATGCTTATAGGATGGAAGTTACGTAATCACCCGATAGACAACATACCTTAATGGTATAGAATTATATGGTGTGTTGTGTCATAGATAATTGACATTACATTCTAGAATATTTTTCAAATTGTATGACGTAGGAGGACATTTGCGAGAACATCCATTATGACGTTAAACATTCAACCAAATTTATCTTTGAATGTAGGTACTTAATGCCTTTCTTCATTCTAAAACAAACAAAAAAACCACAAAACAATTAACAAACATACCGACAAGATATTGCAAACAATTTATTTCGCTAAACAACAAATACAATCACAAATGCATATACATATACGCAGATAATTTAAATTGCATTCTCTGTAATCAATTCATTCATAATAAATATAATTGCATCAATGGTGGACATGAATAATTGTAGATTGTCAGGTAATGCAGCAATTCTCATGTAAAAAAAAATAATGGAGTTGAAATTATTTCCTGTGCTACAAGAGGTCTTTATTTAAAGCACGTGCGAGCGAACATTTAATACGTTTTCTATATGTTTTAATTATAGAACGAGCTTATTAATTAAAAGTCTGCACGGGCAAATATATATTTTTTAAGAGTGCGTTCACGAAATTTCTTATTCGCTCATTTTGAATCGAATATTTATAAATACATATTGGAGCCAAGTAAAAATCTTTTGTTGAATTGACATTGATTAATAGTTTCCATAGAGTCTACTGCAATGTTGGCAGATGTATTAAACATTTTTATCAACTTTTCTAGAAAAATTTATCAAATATTCGAAGCAATCAATACAAATGACAAGAGTTGTTCACGCAAATAGCTTGTTACACATTTATATTTATTCTCTTTTTTCATGTATTCGAAAACGTCAATTAAATGATGCAATTATCGCTTCAATTAAACTAAAGTTTTCTAATGAACTAATAACCCAATTCAAGACATTCATTGCAAATTTAATAATAGAAAAGCGTAATATGTGCATTTACTCCTTTTGTTTGAACATAAATATATTGTTTTTTAAAGACAAATGAGAATTAATTCAACGGGAAGAATGCAGAATTAAATACATTTAATTAATTCAAAGTATGACAAAAGGTGTTTTTTTTTAATGCAAGTGCTAATTAGACTTGTGTAGTTTATTATGGTTTTGTTAAATGTTACAAACTAATTTTATTTATTTTCACATATGCATTACATTTCCTCTTAATTAATTTCATTTATATATAATTCATATTGTAAAGAAATTGTCTCCAGAGGCTGAAGCTTATTAATTAACAATTTTTTTTTTTAATGAAATTGTAAAAACACCCTATTCAAGGTTCCCAATTGTGTTTCGTAGAAAAAGTGATTTTTTAAATTATTTATAAGCATTTAATATTCGCATAGAAAAATTAAAATGAAATTTTTGACATTTAAATGATTTCCCACAGCTGTATTGATCAACTTGACGTGAAGAAAAATATATAAGCTTATTGTGCATTAAATTGGAAACTATTTAAAGTGTAAACGAATTCAATGGGGATTTTACACAATATATTATAAAATCGATAAAAATAACTCTTGTTTTAATTTGTTCAACAAAAGGAACCTCAAAACGTAAATTTCCATTGAAAATTTAATATTGACATTCCTGACCCTATTATATATTTGTAGGCATGTGGAAATATAAAAATTATTTAACTAAATTTATTAAACCTACAGTTTAATTAACAAAAAGTTTTTGTTTGAAATTCAATTTCACATTCAATCAAATGTTTAGAATTAGAACATAGTTTTTTTTTAATATATAGGTATTATTCACAATATGCATATTCAAAATGAATGCTTTATTGTGATGTGGAATTAATTTGTTTATTTTATTTTTTACTAATTTGAATGTTGAACGGGCGTAGTTTATGCAAGTTTACACTTTAAAGCGTAAACTAAAGCACTCTTGAAGTTCATAACTAAAAGTGTAGGCCGCAAATTAAATATTTCATTGTTTAAAATGTAATTTTAAAGATTATTAGAATAGAAAATTTTTGATTAGCTTTTCGATAAACATTCATGATGTATTTTAGATTAATTAAAAATGAATACAATAACATTGTCCTAAAATGTTGTAAAGGGCACTTGGAATTTTCATTAGAAAACTACTTCCAAATGTTATATGAACAAAATAAACTTGAAATGAAATGTTCGATTGTTTTGTGGTACTAATCTAAAACTTTGTTTAAGAATCGTTTTATTTCTAATTTAATCTCGCATTTTAATTTTCTGCAATCCGTGAAAAAATCTCAGACACAAAGAAAACAATTTTCATTTTTGGCAAGCGACTCTCGTGCATTCTATGCTAGATTTATTGAACTGAATCAGATTTTTTTGTAATAAGATACCCATTTGAAACTATTATTAAAAGAATTTTATTTTTACTTAAAAAAATAGCTTAATGTATGGCCAACAGATGCTTATTTGCTCAACTAAAGTAGCATCTGAGTAATCAAGGTCTCGAAATAATAAAATATTAGTCATAATAGAAAAATGTTATTTTACTCATTAGCTAACAATCTATTCATACACAGCGTGTTAAATGTGTTAATTGACAACTTAAAATCAACGACTATTTTTACATCTTATTAAATGTTAAGATTAGGCTTGAGGAATCGAAAACGTAAACATAATAATAATTTTTAACTACTATTAATGTTGTTTTTTCAATATTCTTACAAATAATTATTTAAGTGCTTCAAACACAATAGGTATTTACTTAAATTCCGAAGTTCATTCATAATAATATCACAACAAAATGAGTTTCCGAGTAATAAAACAAATGATTGTGATAACATCTATTTTTATCATTAATTTGGAAAAAATACATTGTTTTTTATATAACCACTCTGCGAATAGATTATAAAATCATATAGATTATTCAATTTAATTACAATTTTCCTAATGCGTCCATAAGTAAAACATATAATAATGCATTTAACAAAAAACATCTTGTTGTTTTTGGCGATTAAGTAAATTTGTTTTTCATTGGAGTGATGCAGCTGTGGACTGTCACATCTTAGAAGGTCCTGACTTACCATATATTTCATATTTCTAACAATACGGCTCGGTTATAATGAACTGGAAGAAGCCATCTGCTCCTTATATCCGTGAACGTGTCTTGCGACAAAATATTATATTAAAAAATGTGTTAATATAATTAAGTGCATTACAGTCAAACTTCTCAAAGTCGAATTAGCAAGGGGCACAGAACACAAATCGAGATAAGAAACATGCGATCTAGAAATTTCTTTACAAATTCGAAATATAGAAAAGTTCGATTTATAAAAGTTAGGACTAAATAAATATTGATTTATAAAATTTAAAAGAGACGATTTGTCCTATCAATTTTATTTGGACATGCACCCAATCCTTTCAATTTGTACATTACATCCGTTAAAAATTCGTATTAAAATAGATGCGAACTGAAATTTGTCGTTTATAGCCGTGATTGTTAGAAGAGAGTAAATAAAACATTTGAATATCATTGTTTTAAAACTTAATTAAATTTGTTGCATTCTATCAATTTTTCGAATCTATTAGAAATAAATAACTATAATAAACCAATATCCGACAAAAATTCATTTTAAAATTGCATGAAACAGCGCTTGTTAATCAAAATAAAAGCAATTAACAAAATAACATAAATTGCTAATTGAAATAAAATTAATGCATATTAAAGAACGCGATGAGCTTTCCAGCTTCGTACATTTGTATCAAATATGCAAAATTGCACAAAACTTTGCTGGTAAAGGTAATTGTACCTATAGTAGATAGAGTCCAAATAATTTGTTACAAATTTAATTTGGAAAGTGTTTGTCATTGAATTTGTGACATAGATTCAACGTTGAAGTAACAATAGATAATCTATAAATAACTTTGATTTATTAAATTTAGAAACTTTTAATTAATAGATTTTGAATTGTAGGTAATTATTGGTCGTCTTAAATGTCCTTTTCATTCCTTTCCTTTCGAGTACATGTTTAAAATGTGGATAATGCTTCAACTAGTTCCTTACAACCTTCCTGTTAGTTGATAATATTTAATGGCTTTCACTACCAGATGCACTTAGCAAAGATGATTAAAATTCATCGTAGACGTTTTATATGAGTTGCTTTTTTCTAGAATGTGTTTCATCAGATTTGTCATTGTTTAAATATAGATTTAATGATAATATTAATTGAATTTCATTATATTGTCTCTCTCTCTCTCTCTCTCATTCTATTAAACAAACATAGCTTATATTTAGCAGTAAATGAAATAAAGTCTCGTTAGCTTATATAATTAATAACATAATCAAGTAAATTTGTAGTTTGAAAAGTTTTTAGTATTTTAAAATATTTACTTTTAATCTATTTTCTAACCTCTAACTAACGGAACTTTTAAAATAGACGTAACGTATTAGCGCAGTGCGGAAACTGTAAAAAACGAAAAATGTCTAATATTGTAATAGAAGTGAAGTTAGTAGTTGATTAGAGCGCGCCTTCGTGTATTCGATGCTCGACTAGTTTTTGTTTTACTGTGCTGTGTGTTGCTCTGTGACTGAAAGTGGTTGAGAATTTGTGTTCCTTTTACCTTATTTATCATCGTTATTAATAAAACAAGCTATGAAATTATAATAAAACGTAAGTTGATCAAATTGGTGCTTTAAAATCATGTGAAACGACACAATATTCGAGTGATTTCTCGCTTTATACCTTTTGAGGTTATGTATGCAAAAAAAATATATTCAACGATTTATAAATTATTTGTAACGATATTGAAAGAAATGTATGAAAAAGATTCCACGAATAGTTTTAACTACCACAATAAAACCGTTAAACTTTCTTGGCATACATCTATTTCAAATGTTAAATTAACACTCGCGTAATTTTATATCCAGTTTACTTATGGGTTTTTTTCGAATTGTTCTGTTCACTTTTTATATATAGAACAACATCCTAGCGAAATAGAAATAACGTGCAAATACTGTATAAGTTTACATTTCACTTTTAAAGATCAAACAAAATGATGTTTTGATTATTTATAAGCATCTAATGTATATTAATAGGTCTAATAATATGCTTTTCTTCTAGCAAGGTTGGAATTGTAGTTTCTTTTTATAAATCTATATAATTTATAAATAGCAAATTCCAACAAGGTTTTTATTTTATAAAAATGTAGACTATAAAAAAACCGTTTACCTGAGAATTTAGATAAGAGGAGTGCACATATCGTAATTGCAAATATATTTGTATAGATAGGCACTGATGTTATAATATAAAAACGATTCTCGTTGGCGATTCACTTATCTAGATTTTCTTACACGTTTGGAAACAAGAGCTTTTGTTTAAAGTACAATTACTAAAGCATTTTGGGTTTCTAAAGCTCAAGAGGCATCTTCACAGTTATGTTTATACAATGTCTTTAGACTCATCATCATTTTTAACATCTATTTTATATATTTACTCAGATATAAGTATTTGATTCCATATTTTAAACAACACTATAATAGATATAGTAATATTCAATTTGGGGGGAAATTAAATTCTTATGTTCATTTAGAAATTAACTCAAAATTAATAAAAATATTTGCCCCTTGCTTATAGTCGAATTTCTTCCAAGGGGGGGGAGCGGGTTATGATAGTTTGGATATTTATTATATCCGAGAAATATTTACAAATTAACCTAATTTTTACGACAAAAGCATCCAAACTACATATTTGAATTATTTTGTTTAATATTCGGTTAATTAAAAAGTTAATTAGAAACACTCCATCTAAATATTTGCTATTAATTATTCGGACCATATTAATATATTAAATAGTAATTTAAATGTTGCATATTTCGCTTTATACATTACATTATATTATGTATTATATTCTATTATATAAGAAATTTCTACCTCAAAATGATACAATGATATTAAAATAAATGAATATGTCAAAATATGCAAGCGTTTTGAAATATATTTTTATGTAAATTGCAAAGTCGAGAATCCATTATCTCATTGAAAACATATTAATTTAGTTTTAGATAAGAAATTTTTTCGGTTGAATATTATTAATCATCCTCTGTGATATTTTATTTCGAACAATCCATTTACGTCATATCTATGACGTATTATTCAAGCAATTACCAAATTATTGATTTTGCGGCATACAGAATGTGATAGAATTTTTATCATGAATAGTTACAATTGTTTCAATTTTGGAATTCGTGCACACCACTGCCGTAATATAATAGAAACTTTCTTACTCTATATCTAAGTCGATTATAGAATTTCGATTTTTATTATTAAATTTAATTGCCTTATGAATAAACAGATGTTTTTATACATTTTAACAAGAACTAAAATTTGTTAAACAAAAGCTACATGTAGATTGTTAATAATATTTGGCACGGCTAAGGTGTGCACATTAAATAACAAATAAATTAGAAGGAAATTTACTTGGCAACGTTGCCGAAATACAATGCAACGTCATCGATGACGTTATTAGATTTTTTCTAGATCCATCATGATATATGACTATAAATATGCGCTAAATCAGTATCCAATTAATTTTTGAACGTTTATTAAAAACTCTTTCATGTGTTATGCGTTTATTTCAATTAAAATATTAAAGCCTGATTAGATTAATATGAAAAAAAATTACATACTGATACATATATTGCAATAGTAGTGATATTTATGATTGATTGATAACTTAAGCATGGTAATACATTTTCCAATTATTTGATCGTTTTGATGACGATTAATGAAGAATTATCATTTTCACAGCTGAATATTTACAGCGAAATTGTTTAGAAAATCATAATATGTACTCACTTTCAGTTTATAAACATTTATTACCAATTTCAAAATGTTTTGATGTATTTTATAAATTGATCATTATATTTAATTAAGTAACATAAAAATGATGTGTTTTAGGGATACTCGTTAAATATATAATAAAAATTAGACATCGAATGTATAACCAGAGAAATATTTTAATAAAATATTAAAGGGAATCGAACTCAATTCAATTTAGTCTTCATAAAAACATCAAAGTCGCTGAATGTAAATTTTATGTTCTTGCAATATCATGTGTTCTTCATATTAAGCGTTTTATTTATGAAGATAAACGAATAAAACCTAAAAAAAAAGTATTATACGTAATTCTGAATTGGAATGCGGTGTGTATGTATTTGTTACTTCCGGGTATTCCGGAAATGACGTTAACTTTCGATTTGCAAAAGAACACCCCCTATATTTTTACACGTTTGAAATTAATTCTGCGTATAAAGATACGTAGATTCATTAGCCAATATTTTGTTTTAAAGTATTATTTGTCGAGTCACATAAAAGCGATTTTATTCGAAATTTGATACCAGTTATCAGTTATACATTTAATAATTTCTAAATGATAAAATAAAAATTATGTCTTAAAGTTGTAATTTAATCTAGTTATCGGATTAAGCGAGCTCTACAGACTAAACAATAAATAATCAAAGATGGCTTTGCATGCAAAACGTTTTGATAATTATTGCAGTTTAGTCTAACACTCTAACCTAGCGGTGGGCAAACTTTTTTTGAAGAGGGCCAGTTTGCGCAAATAGTGAGACTAAAAGGGCCGCAGTAAAAAAAAGAAATAATAATGATAATAATAACGACTTATTAATTACGTTGGG
>JAODFZ020035748.1:0-10636 GCA_027574845.2 Deinopsis erosa
GTAACATAAAGCAACAAGAGTCATATTTTTGCACTGTATGCAAAGAAGCTTACACCCTCCTATCCAAGATTGGATACAATGTGGAAATTGTGTAGAATGGACACATGAAGCTTGTTCAGCATATCCAGGCCGATGATCATATTTTTGTGACGATTTTTTTGATTAAGTGTGATTATTCGTTTTGCCCGCCCTAGTTGAGCAAAACTGAAAATCGCTTTTTTTTTAAACCAGAATAAATCAAAGTATTTTTTTTTTTAGAATTTTGATATCAATAACTAATAAAACAATATCCAAATATTATAAATACGAAGTTACGAATAAATATAATTAAAACTTATATAAGTACTTTATTTATTTTTAAAATTAACATATCTGTTTTGCCCGTCCTTCCCCTAATGTAATAACGGCTAATAAATATATAAAAAACAAATTTCCTAAAATTATAATTTATTATTTTGAATTAAATTGTTGCCCGTTTTCTGTATAATTAAAAAATCTCGCTTTGAACTCGTAGGGTAATATTGTTGTACATACACAAATATAGTTTGGGATAATGCCCAAAAAAGTTGCTCAGTGGCTACTTTAAATATTGGAAGTTATAAACCTATACGAGCGTTTTTCGTTAAAAATTCGTTAAGTATTTATTGAATTTGAACCAATCCTATATACAAAAAAAAAACTGAATAATTCTTAATGGCTACAACAAAATTGAAGTAGCTTTGTGTCTATATGTTAAGATATGTGATTATTATTTATAGGATATTACTATGTTCATCGAGTAGAAGGAAATCGTAATCGAAATCCTTAGAATCAGTATTGACTTTGAAGAGCATGACAAGGGTTCATATTGTTGTAAAAATTTATTTGCTCTTATAACACAAAACCTAGAGAAATAAATAAATAATAAAAAAAGAGATTAAGTTTCTATTTAACAAGTAAAACATATTTCTATTAAAGAAAACATCTCTCCCATCTTCTATTTTCTATTTTTAGATTGTTTGTACATCGACTTGAAATCACTTTTCTTTGACATTTTTTTTTTGTTCCTTCCTTTGACATGTTGTGATGACAACTTTATTTGCGTCCTTATTTTCTCCACTTCCATTTAGTTGAAATATCAATTTTATATATTCAACGTGTGGTTTATTAATATGATAATGATGCTAGTGTGTCTCTCACTCGCTTCTATGTTGTGTTATGGAAATTGTGTGAATGTTGAATGCGTAATTTAATATTATTATATATTCAGCGATGATGATGATGATGATGATGAAGTCAATGTCTTATTTGCCTCCGGTTATCTACCTTACCTCTCTTGTAGTTGTATTTACATTTGCAAATGTTATGTAACTGTGCTAGCGTACTATATAAATAGGAAATTTTCTCTAATTTGTTCTTTTTAGTTGCTGCATATTTATTCAAATGGATTCTTTTACTTGTTAATTAATTAATTTAAAATGTTATATAATTAATTTCTCATATTTCATTTGAAGACGTTTCTAATTATGTTATTTGCATATACAGAAATTTAATATTTTTGCTACACAAATTATTAAATTTTAATGATACTGTTTGAATTGCAATATGTTTTATGGTTATGAAGTCTTTTAATATTAAATTCAAATATTTTTTTTCACATTTAAATTTAATTAAACATGTTTTTTGGTAATGGTTATACAAAACATGGTAATGTAATATTTATTAAAAACATTTTTGATTAATTTGGTTAATTAATTATTATACATATTTAATATTTTCATAAAGAGCAAATTTTTAGTATACAAAAAGTCCACTTTCAACTTGAATGATTTAATAAAATATTAAAAATAAACATAAAACATAAAAGTTCGGAATAATTTCATAAATTTTCAATCATAAAGTTTCTAATCAAAAAAGTTATCAACATATTGAGTACACTTGACATGAGCAAACAGTATGCATAAATAATGACTTAATAAAGGTAATTAACAACGATTTATTTACTCCATCATTCAAACTCCACCACGACTTCCACCACTAAAACAGATTAAATTTAATAATCCCTCCATCAACTTACATTGCATATATTTCAATCACAACTTAGGAATAGATATTTTTGCCTGTCATAAAATTATACATATAATGAATCTTTAATGAGTAATATTGCTGCAATTTGGAACTTAGAAGTTGTTGGTAAATTATTATAAACCAATAAATACATTAACAATGCATAAATTATACAAAGAATATATATATATCATTAAAATTTAATCTATCTTTCATGTATTCATGATAAAATACATAAATTTTGGTTTGATTTTATAATATATTCATTTCACACAGGGATTAAATTTCATCACTATTTTAAATTTCATCTAATATTCATATTTTATCATAGTATCAAAAATGTGTTAGTCATCAAAATTTTCGAAAATTTCATATTTAATTAATTGCATTTCGCTTACTCTTGCTTAACAATTGTATGACAATGTTGTTTGGTTGGCAGTTTTGAAAAAGGGTTGAAAAGTAGTTGCATTGGGTAGTAGTCGTGGTGGGTGACAAGAGATCATACATTGAGTTAGGGTGTTCGGGGACTGGTCATTTCAAACAAAGTGGATTCAAGCTGTGATCTTTAACAACATGATAAAGGATGGCAAAGTCGATTTATCTTTTTCTCCTCCTCTGTCCATGTCGAAAAAGTGCTGAACGTGAGATGCCCCAACCTGTATTGGTCAATAAATCTAATACAAAATATTTGATTTTTTGACCTCATTTAACTTGAAATATATATTTCAAGAAATGTCGCAAAATTGTTTTAAAATACCGTATATTTGAGAGCTAATACGTAATTACAGTTATAACATTACATTTAATAATAATAATATTACTTTTACTAAAATATAAAATATTTTAAAAAGAATATGTACTTTTAATAATGCATAAAATAATATTTGTCTAACTAAATTAGGAAAATGTATTTTATAAAAACGGTTCAATATTTTTTATTATAAAATGAGAATATTTCAATTTGCTTTAATCTAACAAAAGACTATGAATGAGCAAATAAATTTTTTAATATATTTTTGTAAAAACATTACAATCGTAAAATGAATAAAAATAGTAGAAAATTTATGTTTGATGAATCTAAACTAATAATAATTTAATATAAAATCTTTTATTGTAATCAGCACCCCATAAAGTAAAATATATAGGCGAGCTAATAATAATATATAAAAAGAAGGGATGAAATCGTCCTTGTCGTCATATCTTATGCATAAGATATTTTACGACTTGTTCGAAATGTTTCATCTTCTTTTCCTTATTCCGAAATAAATTTTACTTCAATTACAAATTTACTTTTGAAATGAAAATTTGCCTATGCCTTTTATATATATGTGGATGAAAACTCTTATAATTACGTTAAAAATGTGAATGCAATATGAAAATACTGCGCACTCACAGATTTTTTGATAAATGTATAATATGTGCGGAGTGTTTTATAAAGGATGGAAATGGGGATGGAAATGCATTGACGTTGGTAGGATAGTAAAGTGAAGGGTAAATGCCGCGATATTTATCCGCGTCTTTCTATTAAAGTGCTCTCATATGTAAACTGCTTCCACAATTGTGATAAATCTTCGCATTTTATAAAAATCGATCACAATTATAATAAAAATACTCGAATTGATTTGACATTTTTTATATACAAATTTATCATTCGCAAATATCTATAATAAAATTTATATTTGAAAGAGAAAATAGTGCTATACTCGTATGTGTTAACTTTATTTAATTAAAACAAATAGTTTGTTATAGAGCAATTATAATAAATTTTATTCAGTTTTACATTTTCATAATAATAATAAACATTTATTAAGGAAATGGAAATAATTTTATCCGAAGGTTGTTAAATTTTATCGACTTTTCTGTAAAACGCTTCTTCATTATGATGCTTATCATTTTATTGCTTTTAATATTGAAAATTAAAAATTTGATAATCATCATTCGATATAATTCAATCAATTTATGCAAAAATGAAATAAAATTTAGTTTGTGAATCAGGATGCGTGTGTAGGACGAACCCTTGTCACTTCATAAAATCCGTTCTGATTTATTGAATTATTGCCTTTCATGTATGTTCCATGTTGTGCGTCTCTCCAAATATAATTTTTTTTTTTAAGAACAAATGATGTAATAATGATGTTCTTATATGCAGCATCCTCTTTTCATAATGCAACTTTCATATTATGAGTGTAATCATTTTCCTATTTCAATCGACTTTAACATATTGTTTGTTTGTGTATTTGTTTATCATTCAAGTTTCCTATATTTGACTTTTTCCAACTTCTTTTTTAACATAACGTATACATATAAAAAGTGCGTGATAGGAATAAATTGCTTTTTATAAAAAATTCAATTCGTTTTTGATGACTTATAACAATTGAATGAAGAGAACAACGGCGTAGAGTGCAAAAGAGAAGAAACAATTTTTTTAAATAAATTGTACTAACAGATTTGCAGTCAAGTACAAAACAAAAGAACATAGTTGCATTGAAAAATAAAGTTACATAAAAAGAAGGGTGTAAAAGCTTTCGACGACTACAACGACGACGATGGCGACGACGACGACGATCTTTTCCCATCTCTATACAGTAGTAGCACCTTTTCTTGTTCCGGCGAACAAGCAAACTTTTAATCTCGGCCATTAAACTTGCGAGTTCAATGAGAAGGTGGTGGATGGAAAAGGGTGGTTTTTAGGGGGTTCACTATATAGGTGAATAAAACGTATTTTTATTATTTTAAATTAAAACTTTTGATTTCTTTGTTTAATTAATTCTTTTTTTTTTCTGCTATGGTTGAATAAGGTATTTTCTAACCCTTAAATTGCAACCCTCATAATTTACACATAAAGAATACACTTGGGAGATATTCTAAATTATATTAACATTTTTTCAACCTAATTTATACTCACATACAAATATATTTTGTAATGTGAAAATTTTATCATCAAGAGATCAATTTAAGTTTCGCATTTAAACTTTTAAAGCAGTTTGGCGAAACTATGTATATGCAGCATGGTTTAAAATAATTTTAATTAAAAATGTTTTTAAATTATTTATATAAGTAATGCAAAAAAATTTAAAGAAGAAATGTCAATTGTTTCGTTGAAAACTTCTTATTCAATGGGATCGTTATTAGTTTAGTTTGTTGTAAAGCACTTTCGGTTCGCTTAATTATTTATTAGTTCTTCTTTAAAGTATAATGAATAAATGAGTAGTTATTAATTAAGTAATTCCTTAAGGAATTTCTACTTTCTATTTTATTATTATTAGTAAATATGTGGACTAATTAATAGCAGGAATTTGTTTTGTTAGTTTTAATAACGTTAGAAATGGTATTTCTTGTTTAAAATATATATTTTTCAATAAATTAATGGAATCTATTATAATAATTGGCTAAGGATATATATATGTATGTCTGTAAACTTTTCCACAGCAGAGCTGATTTTGAGTCAGTATGTCATAATAGATTTGTCACTTTTAAAACTAATCTGTCATTATATATTGATGCTAACGGCCGTTGTATTTTTTACACAACGGGCTTAACCTCTAGTAAAGTATAAATGAATAGTTTATAAAAAAAAAAACTTTTTATTTCTAATAATTAAAATATGTATTGATTTTAAAATCTGCTTATGTTATTAGTTTTTTAATCAATGTATAGAATTTATGGCATACTTTACATTACTTTGGCAGTTTGACAATGCAAACAATACAATAATTTTAATTAAAAATTGTAGATTTATTCAATTCTTTCCTTTTGATATAAAACAAATGCGAAGCATTGTACATTTATTTCTTTGATATTCATATTTTGCTTGAAATTTTAATTGGAAGCAATCTTCTATGAATGAAGATATTTATTTATTCGAATTGTAAATGATTTGTTTCAACTATAAACTATTAGAAGATATAAACTCCTAAATCAATAACAAGTTTGATTGAGAAAGTTATTTACTGATTAGCTATAGATTATTAGAAAACTTAGTAACGACAACAAATTTTTGTAGCATGTGCAATACTACTATATATTTGCATAAAATATACGAGATATATAAAACCATGCACACATTCAAAACGATATAATTTAAATAATAAAAATATATCGCACAGCTATGTAAAAACACATTTATTATATTATCGCAATTATACAATAATTTTAATGATAACAATCACATTTATAGTAGATTTATAATATTACTACTACTATGCAATAAAAACCGCCCCTCACACACACGTATAAGATTTTTATCATTCCCTCTAACCACAAGCGACAAAAAATAACATGCAAATGTTATTAGTACACAACAACAACGAATTTAAATAAAATTTTCTTTTATTACACAACATATACTAATAAAAAATTTCTATTACTTAACAACAAAAAACTATCGACGACTTATTTATAAAATTTTTATATGAAATATAAAGCGCATTCTTTGATGTGCATATAGGTAAGTTTTGTATAAGTTTTTTAACAACAACAAATGAATATCATCTCTCTATGCTTCATAAAGAATTGAAAGTTTTTGAAGCTGACTGAAGCAGCTGTAGAATATTTGAAATAATTAGCGCTCGTAATTCCTTTCATTGACATCAAAAGCTCGCTCGTTCTACGTTTTATCATATCTTAGTGGTGGTAAAATTTAGTCCTGTAAAAAATTTTAAGAAAAAATCTTTAATTAATTTGTTTTGTTATACTGACTTTGCATAACCTTTTGAGTAAAATATCATTTTAATGTTACATGAAGTTTAATAGGGGAGACAATGCGACAATAGAATGAGGATTGCCATAAAGTTTAAGCTTTAGGCAATTTATTAATTTTTTAATAATGCAATTGAATTTATTGAGAAGAAAAATGTAATTTTAAAGTTGGCTAGTAGTTCTTTTTTTATGGAATTTTTCTTCTTCCATCGATGAATGATGAACGTGCAATAGATGCCACAAGCAGACAATATATTGGAAAATTTATTGGCGGTGTGAGGAAACGACGCTATAACTACCTTCAACCCTCTAAATCTAAAAAAAATTGAATCAAAAAAATTTTGCAATAAAAAACTAAATTTTTTTTTGTATTTATTTATAATATCAATGAGCGTGCTGATTTTCCTCGAAGAAATTATTTTCGTTGGGGGCGGTGGGTTTTCATAGGTATAGGAACGTGTTACCGAATATTCCATCCCTGATGCGAGAGTGAGAGAGGTCGCCTGCGGTCACATCGGGAAAACTCGCCCGATAGAGAGATACGAGGAGGAAAGGTTTTCTCACTAACAGTCAGTTGTTTCGAAACCACCACGTGCTACACATTTCCTCTCTTAATAACTCGACGATAAAATAACGCGAGTTTATAAATTATAATATAGTTCAATATAAAATGTATATTATTTTATTAGAAAATTATTATTAAAAAAAGGTAAATTTTACATAATTTTTCTTATATAACTTTATAATTGGTTTTTGTTGATTTCGTTTTTATATGCAACATACATATTCATTGATTGTCTGGCCATATGAGAGGTTGTTTAATCAACATATTTATGAATTATTGCTCTCTCTGCATTCATTTGTTTATTAATTTTTGCATTGACTAATTTTCCATTTCTCTTGCAGATTAACAGCCAGGAATGACAACTTTGTAAACAGGTACGATTTATCATCATCTTTCAACTCATAAATGTCCTTAAATAAAATTTTACTGTCCATTTTGAGAATATTTAAAATAAAAGATTGATGGGGTGTTATTAATGTAATGAACCGCCAACCTTGATTCATGGTAAGAGTTTAATCATCATAAAAATTTTTGGCCGGTTTTTTCTCTCTTTTGCAAGTATAAAATGAAAGATGAGAACGTCTAGGGTGATTTTTGATGGGGGGTGGAGTAAAAGACGAGGTTTTCTATGTTGTTTTGAAAATATTAATTTAGTAAATGGGTTTTTTTAGCGTCTTGTTATTGAATTACATAAATATTATTCATTTGTTTTTTATAAATTCTTTCTCAACTCTTGAACTGATTCATTGGAGATGATTAAATGCTTTTTTATGAGTTTATCTTTACACAGAATGTAAATTGCCTCCGTGTACATGGGTGTAAGGATGGTAGGAGGGGTTGTATGGGGCAAAAGAAAAATGAGTACATAAAATTTGTAAAAATATTGTTAGTGGAGGATAAAGGAGCAAGAATTACAGCCACATTACGTTATATATAAAAAATTTATTGTATCTATAATGCGAACCTTACATGAAAGAAAAAAAAATGCAAAAAAAAAATCGTTAAATATACAACAAAGAATATTTTATTATAAAAATTTGCTTTTGTAATTTTTCATAATTTTTAATTGATTTACGTTGTTGCTTGTTAGTTCACATTCATCTTTCTTTACGTTATCAATGTATTATCGTGTAATATAAAACAATTGAAAGTCTGGTAAGCCGAAACAATAATTTATTAACGAAACAACAAAGTGCAATAAATATTTTTTGTGGCGAGTGTATGAACTAACGACAGGTGGTCAGAATGTGTTTCTACTATAGTATAGCGACAACGACACATAGAGGGAAAAATATTAAAGTAAAATTATGAAGCTTCTAACATTTATTTATGACAATTACGAGTGCCATCCATTTATTCCATTCCCTTCTTGAGTGTGCGTATAATTTTTCTAAACGACCTCTGTGTTGCCTTAACTGTCACGTAGTTAATCATTAAATGCACGCTCATATTCCGCAAATCTACATTTTTCTCCTAATTTAATTCTTATTTAAGTTATGGAATAGCCTCTCAAAAAGGTATTTGTGTTGTTGTTGTAATGGATTTGTGAGTTAAGTAAGCGCACAATAGTTGATGGTATTAAATAAGATTTTCGATTCCATTCTAATCTGATTGCTGACAGGTTTCCAATATTAAATTGTAATCTAGCTGAATGCAGAACTTGCAGCAGCCAGGTTAAGCCCCTAAAAGAGATTTATAAACTCTCCATCGCTGATTAGGTATTAGGAAATCTTTTTATAGAACATTGTTTTTTAAATAAATAAATAAATAAATAAAAAAGAAAGACTGAATCTATGCAAGTAGAAGAGTAATCATTTGTTTTTAAGGATTTAACGATGAAGATTAATTGGTTAAGGTATGCGCTTGACATTTTTTTCTGCTAGAATCCTAATGCCTTCATTTCATTTATTTTTGCGGTGACATCATTAAGTTTAGTGAAGATTATTGATTGATAGCTTTTCTAATTATTATATTTTTTATTTAATTTAAGAAATTTTATGTGTGTTTTATTTATGATTGTTTACTACCCTTATTATGTGCAGCAGGAGCTGGAAAATTTATGTTTTTTTCCATGAACATATTTTCCCAGCTTTCACACACGTTCGGTCGTTGTAATAATATTGAGGCAATAAAAAATGTGGGATTTGTTGTTTTATTAAATTCTAATTATCATAAATTTATATTCCAAAATTAAAACTTTCCTTTTAATTTATGTTCGGTATGTAAAAAATATTCCTCATCTAACTCTCTTAGAAAATCACAATCTGTCTGACGACAAACTTCTACGTGAAAATTTCATATCCGGACCCAATCAAATCTTTTTTTCTACTTTAACGAAAACTTTTCTTCGCTGAATCAAAGAGATTACCGAAAATTACGCGTTTAAAATACACTTTGCAGGAGCTTTCCTTTTAAGGATCAGATCATAAGTTAAGACATTTTGCATTGTGTTACTGAGATGATGAAACTTCTACCAAAAGCATTAATATTCCACCTGGGATGTATGTAAATTTATTATTGGTTTATATGGAGCGGATTATGATTACTTTGTGCATGTATATTAATAAATATTAATGCCTTTTCAAAGGAGCTTTACTTGTTTTGTATGTATATAGAGAGTTAAGAGGGTGATGGTTAGATTAAAGCTTGCAAAGCGTCGAGCTAATACTAAACTAACTAAAAAAACTAATATTAATTGCAAGGATAAGTAATGATCTATACAATTTATTTATTTATTATTTTCCATAAAGGAGTTAAATACCATTTAACTATTATTAAATTGCCAATTAATATGCGGTTTATTATTATTACATGCAACATGAATATTATTACATTTCACTTTTAAGAGCATAGAATTAAAATTATGCATAACTTCCCTATCTCGAACTTTTATACTAAATTTTAAATAAATTTGTGCTTCAAGATCGCATTTATGTATATGTTTCTAAATCTCAATTTTTCTATAACACTATTTTTTAATACGGCTTGAAGATCGACCTAGGGTAGGGAGACTTAATCAGTCTAGCACACATTATTTTGATTTTCATAAAATGTATATATTTTTATTCAAATTGATTTTATTTAATTTTATAATCAACTCATTTTTACTCTATAGGTATACAGTGTGTACTAGGATAGATGTTACAAGAGGTATAATGGACAAAAAATTTTTGAATTTCATTTTAATATTTTGGAATTAAGTCCTGCTCAGTTTGAATAGAATTTTATGGATATTTTCAATTTTTAAAAAACAAGTAGGCCTTGACAGTGACGCAAAAACTATTTTCTCTTCAGGTAAAGTACCCTTTTTATTTATGATATGACAAA
>JAODFZ020035771.1:0-17343 GCA_027574845.2 Deinopsis erosa
GGGAAAATTATAACATTTTCACCCCTAAATTTTTTTAACATAACACAATATGTATTAATGAAAAGAAACTTACTCCTCATTGAAAAATCGTTTTTTACTTCTTTTGTCGATCTACTGGCGAACCAACTACGCGTCCTCGGTGGTGTTTCTTCCTCGTCATTGTCTTTGCTGACCGATGAAACCAGACGCTGAGCGCAAAGACACAACGTGAGGACAAGAAATGTCGATTCTAATCGACATATCGACATATCGACATATCTTCTATTGTTGTTGGTGCTCGATGACTGATGGTGGTGTAGGTACGCACATATCATAACGATTTGGCGTTCGGCCTGTGGATACCTAACAGCAACCAGTAGCGGCCGAAGGCACGGGCTGACCGGAAGACTTAGGCAAATTATTAATTCAACAATTAATATACTGATTACAGTATATTAGGTTGTTTTAATTAGGTATTAATATACCTAATTAAAACAACCAACACCAACAATTACTTATACTAAGATAGCACCACATAATTCGCTAGAAGGCAGACAACGCCAGTAAGAAAACATCAAACGATTCATACGATTCAAAAGTAAAACAAAAATGTAACAATTGTAATTTGATGTGTGTGTGCAAAAATAAAACTCACATTAAATTTAACTTTGAGTTTTATTTATATTTAATTCTCTTGTATAGGTAAGTAAATATTAACAAACATAAAACAACATGAAAACATTAACATTGTTTGGGCTTGGAGAAATCTCCATCTCGATTTTGCCGTTGCTTGGAAATATTTTGTGCGATACATATCCAAATATACACTTACACAACAATTTCATAATTTGTTGTTGAAGCGTCATCTATGGAAGATTAGTAGAATTGAATTGGAAAGACAAAACCAAATTTATAGCCAAATATATATAAATTTATTTAATGCAAACATTATTTAATTTTGCAGAAAGCATAAATTAAAAATAAAAATCAATTTGTATCAGGGAACACCATTTATGGGAAACTGATGTCATTTACTGAATGTTTGTTATGTACTTTCATAGTTTAATTTTAGGTGATTATAAATACTCGTAGGCGTGGTATAGATCCTCTATCTAAATAATGCTTCGTGCTAAATAAACTAAAACCCATACGTAGATATTAAAATGATGCGTTCATTACAGCATTTTTGTACTAGATAGTCCATAGATAGGCCTTCAATTGTGCAACTTATTGTAACGTGTATATCAACGCGTTGAGTGGCATTTGGTAACTTAATTCAAATTTTTTAAGTACACATTAAAAATAATATCTTTTTAGGTGTACTCACATAAAAATATGTCTTATCCACCTCCTCCACAGCAAGGCGGACAATATCCTAACCAATATAACGGAAGTGAGTATTAAATCATGATGTAATGCAGAAATTATATATATTTTTAGATTATCCACCTGCACCGCCTCAAGGTGTAGGACCATATCCACCACCACCTCCCGGAGGTTATCAACCAGGCCCCGAAGGATATCCTCCGCCAGCAAGTCCCTATCCACCTCCAGGAGCAGGTGGCTATCCTCCACCTGGATATCAACCTACAGGAAATTATGGACCTGGTTATGGACCACCACCTGGTGCTTATCCTCCACCTGGAATGGGATACCCTCAATATGGACCGTCCGGTCCCATAGTTAACCAACCGATGGGACAAGGCGGACCGCCAAACAGTAAGTATTTTGTAAAGAAAACAATTAATATTTATGACAAACAACTGATAACTATTGATAACATATATTGTAGGCGATTTTCGAGTAAAAAACAGTAATGAAAGCATAACATTATTAAACAAACTCAAAAATTCAAAATAAATCCATTTTGTGATAATGCTTTGGTACAATAAACTTTCTTAGCGGTAGAGGGGTTAAAGTAACAATGATAACGCTAAATATTTTGAAGATTATATGAGAGATAAGTTTGTTTATTGTTCAACATTATTATAAAGTTTTATTTACCCGTAATACTATTTATATTTCAATCATGATAGAGAAAACAAACAATATTAAAATTAAGTTAAATTTTGTAATTAATTAATGTATTTCGTGCATTATGGACATACGCATGAAAAAAGTGAAATATTTTATTATAAGAAAAATTAGAGTAGTTTTCAAGTTTAAACGTTCTGCTAAAAAAGAAGGTTATTGTAAATTAGTCAGTGACGAAGAGCAAAGGTTTAATTTAGCTCTTATTTATTCTGGAATAATTTTATCTGTTTTTAAGGTGGTTGGATGAGTATACCGCAAGGGCCAGCGAATTGCCCTCCAGGATTGGAATACCTTACTATGATTGATCAATTACTAGTGCACCAAAAGGTGGAATTACTTGAAGGTAAAATAATTTATTTATTCATTATAAAAGGTTAAATAAATAAAATCATTTTTAGCATTGACTGGATTTGAAACAAATAATAAGTTTACTGTAAAGAATAGTATTGGACAAAAAGTTTATTACGCTGTAGAGACAAATGACTGCTTAACTCGGAACTGTTGTGGACCATTGCGGCCTTTTGATATGATGATTATGGACAATTATCGTAATCAAGTTATGCATTTACATAGACCTTTGGCTTGTGATTCGTGCTGCTTTCCATGCTGTCTACAAGTATTTAAACGTTCTTTAAAACGATATACGCATCTATAATAATTAACTTACAGAGTATGGAAGTGTCATCACCCCCTGGCACTATAATTGGAACTGTAGAACAAGAATGGAGCATATTCTGTCCAACATTTGCTATTAAAAATCCGACGGGTGAAACTGTATTGAGAATTGAGGGGCCATTGTGTACTTTAAGTATTTGCGGCGATGTAGAATTTAAAATAATGTCAGCTGATGGTAATACACAAGTTGGCAAAATATCTAAACAATGGTCTGGCCTTATTCGTGAAATGTTTACCGATACGGATTATTTTGGTATAACATTTCCAATGGATTTAGATGTCAGAATGAAAGCAGTTATGTTGGGCGCTTGCTTCTTAATCGTAAGTTCAATTCATATACAGTTACAGTTCAATTACATATTTTCGCAATTTCATTATAGGATGCCATGTTTTTCGAAAAAACAAGACAAAATGATTCGGGTATCATTTAAACAGAAATTCAATTTCATTAAAGTCGCTTTGTCAGCAGTGTCCATTCAATTCAACCATGACACTTCACTCAATTTTTTTCACAATTTGTTATAATGTAAGTATATTTATAAACCGTTCACTTTTTACTATATATTTTATATACGCAATCTTTGTCATTGTTAACCAAAGTCTCCTTTATATACTAACAATTGAAGATGTATTTTCATAATTGTAAACTGGAATTTTAATGAAAATGTTTTACCTTGTAAACAATAAAAATATTTATGGATATATCAATCAATTATTACCTTCTTTACGAGTGTAAATTCAATTTTATTTGCAAAATTTATAAAGATTTATTTTAGTTCTTCACGGAGATATTATAGATCTATATTGATAAAAGAAAAACATTTTTTTGTAATAATAATCATTTGACTTGTACAGTCTGCCACCATAAGCTATACAACGTAGAAGTTTCTTCTTCCTAATTAGTAATTGATTTCAAATAAATATAAGAATCAATACAATACAATAAAATAATAAAAATAAAAACAATAGAGGGTAAGAAATCTTATTTACAATGGTAGATAAATAAATATTATGTATAGCTTTCAAAATATTCAAATTTTGAAAAATTATGTTTCATAATATAACCAAGCAGTCAAATTATTTACAAATTATATATTTTCTTTACATGAAGGAAACTTTAGTGGACTTGAATTGTCGCCTAAATCTTGACTCACAGCTGTAGAAGATCGATTATGTCGAAGATGACTTTGAACTAAATGACCTGCGGTTAAAGCAGCCATTAATGATAATTCACCAGCAAGAACTGTACCGCACACAATTCGTGCCAGTTGATTAGCATTTTCACCGGGAAATTCAGAGTTTGGGCCACGAACGCCTAGCATCTCTAAACATGAGGCTTGTGGCGGCAGAGTCGTACCACCACCAATTGTACCAATTTCTATCGATGGCATTGTACAAGATATATACAAATCGTCACCAGTCTCGCCCCATTTCTCCATAACGGTCATACAATTACTACTACTAACATTTTGTGCAGGATCTTGACCAGTTGCGATATAAATTGCGGTTACAATATTTGCTGCATGTGCATTGAATCCTCCTATACTACCAGCAACCGCTGAACCAATCATGTTTTTCGATATGTGCACGTCGACTAAGGAATTTACTGATGTTTTTAGTATATTTCGCACCACATGTCCTGGCACTATTGATTCACACACAACCGATTTGCCTCTACCTTCAATCCTAAAATATTTATTATTAGAACACATGACGGCATAATGGATTCATTAATATATTATAGCTAACCAATTAACAGCCGCAGGTTTCTTATCTGTGCAAAAATTTCCACTGAGACTTAAGATTTCCATATCCGGAAATTCTCTCAGCATATATTTTAGGGCTAATTCAGTACCTTTTGATAACATATTCATACCCATTGCATCGCCTGTATTTGCAACGAAACGAATATAAAGTAATCGGCCGATTAAACGCGTATGAACTCTCTTCAGTCTAGCAAATCTACTACTACCATCAAAGCTTTCTTTTATTTTGTCGTAATTGTCGGTTCGTTCTAACCAAGCTGACGCTTCGCTATAAAATAATAATTAATATAATTAAGTACGTTTGGAAAGTAATGCATTTTGAAAGTACCTAGCCCTAACAAGTGAAGGAAACCGAACAACAGGACCTCGTGTCATGCCATCGGCAAATATGCGACTTTTAACACCGCAATTGAGAAGTGCTCTACTTCCTCTATTTGTACTTGCAATTAAACAACCTTCAGTGGTAGCCATAGGAACATAAACCTTACGACCATCTAAAAGTAATGGACCAGCAATACCAACTGGCACCGGCATGTAGCCAATCACATTCTCGCAGCACGCACCCATTACCTAGATATTATATAAAAAAAATTTGTATGTCTCGTTATTACATAATTAACTTTTACTTACCTTACTATAATCGTAATTTTTGTATGGAAGATCGTTAAATGCATGAAGCATATTACCATCACCACCAACAATGTGTCGACGGATTCCGACACCACGTTCATAATCATCAACAGCCTTCTCTAATTGGTATGCCGGTATCGTTTTATTCTTAACAAGCATTATAACTTCTTCATCTGACAAACATCTAGCACCTAAATCAGACTTATAAATGTTAAGACATTCCTCCAAAGGCCTAGCGGCTTTAACAACTCTTGTTTCAGAAAGTTTCTGTGCAGCTAGTTCAGTAACATCAGTTTGTACTTCTTTATCATCAGTTTTCTCTTGATTTGGCAAGTAAAAAGGCATCCCAAATGTATTTTTACTAATTCTAACTTGGCCGTAATTTTGTTGTGTTGTATCTGATTCACTTCTTCTTTCAGACATACGAACGCGTAATTCTATGTCGTCTTTATTTTCAAAAAATATAAATTTTACTACTAATGCCAATAATAATATAAGTATAACAATGTGATCTGCACTAAGAGTAACCCATCTAGAATAAAATATGTAGCGTGCAATATTTGTGTCTAATTATTCATTAAATAACTTACTTCATAATATACCCATGAAGCGCAGTATCATCGGTGCGATTTAGCGTCATACGTTGTTCAACAAGTGGAGTAATTGAATCTTCACCTTCTCGAAATGGCCACCAACTTTAAAATAAACAAAACTTTTACATATTGTAACTATAATTACCTAGAGTAACATAAAATAAGTTGCGCCTCCCATTCCCATTCATAAATCCCATTCATTTTCCAACAATAATGAACAAAAATAAACACAGAAAGGTCCTGACACTATAAATATGAATAGAATTTCTTTTAAAAATATGTTTTTTCAGATGGCTCTATTAGATACGTATTTATCATCTGATTTTAACTTACTAAAAAAGATTAGAAAATTGTTTGGATTGCAACACTTAACTGGAAATTGAGTGAGAATTTATGGGAAGCGCAAGCGTTCTATAGATTTAACATACCTATGCGCATGGACTAGCATCAAACCCGCCGACATAATTAATTTAACTCTTTCAACAACTGGATTAGATTTTTCTTCATCTTTTAAAGCTTTGGAGATTAACGACACTTTTATATCGCGTTTGCCGTAAATATTTCTAGTCCTTGATAACTAAAATTGACCAACAGTTAACTTACACTTGATATATCATTTTTGCATAATTTTTTGCTTACTTCTAATATTAATGATAAACACGCTGGATAAAATGTCATAAAAACAGCATAATTGACGACAACTGAGAGACAAGCAAAGCACGATAACATTTCCAGTCTGTGAACACCTATAAATAATGTGGAAATGAGAAATCGCATTTTGTTGCTGATGAGTTTTTCCTACCTGATAAAGTACCTACACCTATGACTAGAGTTTCAACTATTGTATCTAAAGTAATTGTTGGTCCAAGTAATGACATGCCTCTTGCAATATTACTTTTCACCTCCTCCTGATTTGAGGCACTAAGAGCAAATTCCGCTAGGATCGCGGCCTTCGATAAGTCAATTAATAATAGAAAGAAAAATAAAGCATCTCTGAAAAATTTCCAACAAATTAGTCAATATTATAAATTTATCTCGATCCTATAAATATTTACGTACTTCAATTCTGATACATCGATTCTTAGAAAATTTAAAACTGCTGATGTAAATACTAAACTCGAAAAAACTGTGAATAAGCCAGCAATTCCTGTAAAACATAGAAAAAATTAAACATTCCTAGCGGAAATCGTAAAGCAATTAAATATAAAATGAAATTAGAAAAGTCATATTATAGTTTAATATGGAATTGTAATTTCTTATATGTAGTAGTAGTAGTAGTAGTATGATATAAATTTAAATGAAGTGATAGCATTAAAACAAGATTTCTATCATGTCGAACGAAGATGGCAAAAGTTGTAAACAAACTTGTCTCAAGTTTGCTCTAAATTTAAGATTATGCAATGGTATTAGTTCAGTTTAGAAGGAATTCAATATATGCATAACAATTCTCATTATTAATGACAAACAGTTAGTAAATGGTTTGAATATTGACATAATTTTAAAGTAATTATCAGATTAGACGATGCGTTACTGAACTAAGATCATTACAATTGTATTGTGTATACACTGGTTGGATATGTTCATGGTTACGTCCCGATTTAAGTGATGTCACATTACTTTCTCTAAGTCCTCTCGCATGTTTCAACCTTGAATCATTTTCACTTCACTTTCGCTGATAGTTTTTTTTTTCTTCTTCTTTTTGTTTACATACCTAGAATATATTTGGAACCAAGACGTTGCAGATTGCAAAACTGGTAGTAGCTATAAAGGACGGCCAAGCATCTTATCAGAGTCATCACAATCACATCAGCAGCATTATACTCTGCCTACAAAAAAAAACAATCCATTTTAAATAGCCACATATGTAATAATCAATGTCAAACAAATGATGCTGAAATCTATTATCATAACCTATGTAACATATTGAGTAATGCAACTGCAATTCTAATAATACCAGCAGTTTCGATTTTCTAACAATCCAAATAGAAGATTTTTGAAAATTTGCCAATAAAATGTCAAAATATTCCAGCTTAAATAAATTTATGCTGGTTGGGGTAAACGACAACGACAGACACCAATTATATGACCGAGAATCACCAAATGTTGCTTGTTTGCAGTTTTCGAATGGACATTACAATATTATTGGAATATTTATGTACAATCACTGACCTTTTACCTTCCATCCTCGCATCGACTATTTTCACTATATTTCATAAATAAACCCATCTTTAATGAAACAACATATTCTGATATAAATTTGATTCAACGGTGCATTGTATTTTAACTAATTGCTGTTTTGCAATTGTTGTCTATGCTCCTACACATATATATATATATATAAATATCTTAAATGAGGTAAATATCTATGTTTGTACGCATATGTTTAAGACAAAGGATTGTTAAATCTATATGTAGAAACATTTTGTAAACAACTTGCTACAGTAATTATTGTATTATAATATGCTTTTATAGATTATACAATAAATAAACGAAATTATTCTATAAATCAAGCAGAAAATTTCTTTACACTTTATGCATGAACTGTTTAAATACATCAATGGATATAATAAATAAACAAGTAATTGCAATGAATAAAAAACTCTTTCATTTCTAGCTAGTAAAAGAGGTTGCATTGTAGATGCTCATTGATTAATTGTTCCATTTATTGTAAATTTTAAATCTTTTAATTTTCTAGGATCTTCATAATCAAACAATTTACGCTAACTGCATATAATGAATCATGAAAAGAAACAAAGAGTTAATGAATTACCTAGGCAAATAAATTTAATAACAACAAAACAGTTAACAGTAAAAAAGTATTGTCTGTCGATGAGTAAATTGATTATTTGATCAGTTTTGTAGTTCTAATATTTCAAATTTATGTATATTGTATTGTATTATAATAAGAATGACGGAAAGAAAATGAAAAGTAATGCTTTTAAAAACAAAACACGCTCGCGGTTAGTAATTATTTATAATAAGTAAATAATTTTGATTAAAATTGTATATCACGTTTCGTTATCGTCATTTACTTATGAATTAATCAGATTGTGTTCTTCCCTATATGAAAAACGAAAGAATGCTAAGTAATATCTGCGATTACCAACAAATTTCGTTTTAGTTACTTACATAACATCATCGTATTATAATGATATTTGTGGTGCATACAAAATTAGTCGGATCATATAGAAAATCTCAAAGCAAATGTTCAAATGCAGCACATAACAAAAGTTAATTAACATGTAAAATAATTACATATCTACATTTGCGCATTAGATACATCATAATGCACTTGTATGCGTTTGAACTTTAACATTTACGCAATAATCTATCTATAAATGGATAATATTGCTGAATATTATTATCATTGCAATTAATTACAGTGAAAGAGGATGACAAAGGCAATGAGTGAAAAAAGTAAAAATTTTACTTTTTTATAGACAACAAAGTGGCATGTAAATGGCATTGAACTTTTTAAGTTCATTTTTAAAATGAAAAGATTTGATCTGATTTGATGAATAAAATTGTCTAAAGTATGAAAATTCTTTGAAACTCTTTCGAATTCAACATAAACAATTAATTAAAATTTTTCTTTTTGTTTCATCATAAATCAAATTTTAACAATTTCAGTAATGCAATTAATCTAATTGAATATGATAAATTTATTCTCTAATACTAATATTAATTTATCAGGAATTGTGTAATGGAAAAAACGTGAATGATGTCTATAATTATAATTGGTTGATGAATGAATGAATGAGGATGATAAAGAAAATTACCTCGTTTAAGCAACCAACACAATATCGTAAGGCTGGTTTCGGTGGAGGCACATGTTGTTGTTGTTGTTCGACAGTTAGCATACATGCTGTTAATGTCAAAGTAGCCACGATAACTTCCCAAGGATGGCTAGCACAAAATTCGCCATGGGCTCTAAAGAAGCGCGCTGTCATCGTTTTAAGTCCCCACACAACTTTCTGAAAGAGAAGAGGAAAACAATCAGTAAAATACTAAGAATTTTCATTAGATATGCTAAATACAAAAAGGTCATAAGGCCAAAATTAGATAATTTTAACCTTGAACGTACTGCAAAACAGTGAAATAAAAAAAATCATTTCAGTCGTTTCAAAATAGCAACAGCCAGTATTCGCGTACAACTCGAAAAGAGTCTTTCCTGTAATATGTTTGAGTATATGATGCATTCTAAAATAAATGCATCAAAGTACCGCCCAGACAAAATAGGATTAAAAGGGCAACCAAATGACTTTTTATCCATTAGCAGTGCACACATTTAACAAATCCAATTACAATAACGTGCAAATGTATAATAAAAACACAAACTGATTTTAGTTCAATCGTTGAAAGTAAGATTAAGTGAAAATAGAATTTTATATTTTTATGTAGAATTTATGCTTTCTCCATTTATTGTTTAACAATGTAATAAAACATTGATAATTTATCCAATGTTGTTTTTTATTATTTTAGATTAGTTTAGTTTGGTGCACATGAGTAAGCTTTTATTAAAATTCAATTAATATATTGGAATGAAATTAAAAATAAATTAATACTCGCAGCAATTTTTCATTTCTTTTAGAATAGTTGACATTGGTACCAGCTGAGGCATTATTATAAATGATAAAAGAACTTTACGATTCATCTATTTTTTTATTCATCGCTGATTTGAATAAGAATCATAAATAAAATGTATGTAATTGATTTATTCATTAGCACTAACAACACAAATTTAATTATTAATTAAATCATACATTTCAATCAATTAGAAGACATAAAATTTTCATTTAACTTAAATAATTCGTTCGATAAAAAGATCAATTAAAATAGAAAAGTACATTAATTGTAATTTCCCGACGACACTTAATCGTTCCGATAAAAATTTAAATGTAAATTCTGTAATTAATATTCATATGGATATTGCAAATCGATATTAGAATGAAAAATCGTCATAGTAATGACCTACAATTTGATTCGATTATGAAATGAAACTCATTTGTGTGGAATGTGTTCATTAAGAATTGCAATTCTATTTAGATCGAATCGAATTTTTCTTATAAATTTTGCAAAGCAAATAAAAAAAGAGTTATTCAATTAATGTTATTGCACTTAATTAAATGAACCTTGAATGTGTGATTAGAGAATAAAATTGTGTACACGTAAATGATTAAAGTTTTGATTTAAAGCCAATCACGTGTTTCGTCTATAATTTGATTATGAAATACCTAATTTTTAATGTAATCATTAGAAGGCTCACTAAAATTTTTCAAATTTATCTATGCAGTTGATACTTCAAGGTTGCCTGCTTTCTCTCATTCGGCCACTGCCCTATTCATCGATGAACTACATAAATTTTTTCCTCAAACATTTCTTTTCCTTTTAATTCCAACCAATAGATAAAATATTCTATTAATCTTCATTCAATTTCAACAATAACAACCTCTTAAAGTAATCACTATTATATATGTATAAATGAAAAAAATTAATGAAGGAATTTCTAATCTACACGCTTTAAATGTTTCATAAAAAGAAAATGTTTATAGACTTAAATAACAATGCGATTCACCTAATTTAAATATTTTATGTATGCCAACCAAAAAAAAAAAAGTTTTCGATTATTTAATAATGCAGAATCTACATATAAAAAATCACTTTCATTTTTCATTTGTTTTGGTAATCGATCGGCGTTTATTCAACTCGCAAAACAAGTTTCGCATCCAAAGATGTTTTCACTATATTAATTGAAACAGAAAGTAGTTTGAATGCAAGCGAAATTTTATAATAAATTTCTGGTTACAAAAATGCAGATAAGAATAAATAGTAGATTAATTATAAACATGCACTTGACTCAATTGAACACCATGAATATAAATTTTATCCTAATTACTATAAATTTATGCACGTAATTCAATTACATTTTATTATAGATACTCATTTTATATTCTAAAAGTAATCAACATTTTTAGTTGCATTTGTACAGTAATCCCTCTATGTACGCGCTCTTCATTTACGCGGATTCTCTTTTAGGCTGTTGAAAGTTTTTTGTTTTTGTGTATGTAAGTTTGACTCTTTATGGCGTATATTATGCTCCATTTTACGCGGTTTTTCCATGGAAGCTATTAACCGCGTAAATGGAGGAATTACTACATATACATGGAGCTCTAGTTATTGATTAACAAAATTAAACTACCAAGTAATCAGAAAAACATCGAATTATGTACGCGCTCTTCATTTACGCGGATTCTCTTTTACGCTGTTGAAAGTTTTTTCTTTTTATGTATATGTAACTTTGACTCTTCATGGCGTATATTATGCTCCATTTTACGCGCTTTTTCCATGGAAGCTATTAACCGCGTAAATGGAGACATTACTACATATACATGGAGCTCTAATTATTGATTAACAAAATTAAACTACCAAGCAATCAGAAAAACATCGAATTATGTACGCGCTCTTCATTTACGCGGATTCTCTTTTACGCTGTGAAAGTTTTTTGTTTTTATGTATATGTAACTTTGACTCTTCATGGCGTATATTATGCTCCATTTTACACGCTTTTTCCATGGAAGCTATTAACCGCGTAAATGAAGGCATTACTACATATACATGGAGCTCTAATTATTGATTAACAAAATTAAAACCCAAAAGTAATCAGAAAAACACCGAACTAACGTAGACTTTAATAAAAATTCATCACTGTATCAAATTTTGTTTCAGTTAAATTTGCTACTACAGTAGAGTCTCACTAATACGAAATGAACAATTTTTTTTCATCTATGGCGCTACTATAAACTGTAAAGGGCCTAAACAATATTTAATATAAAAATTCTTTTTGTGAGGTTTGAAAAATTTGAATTTTATTTTACTTTGTAATTTTTCGCGTAAACATTAATAGAGTGATTGTGACGGATTGCGCAGAATGTTTAACAACCGAATTATCGAGACTCTGTTGTAATTTGTGATTTAGACTTTTTATTATTTTTAAATGCACGTGTCTTACTTGCATAGTCAAGGCCAGTCTAATTTGCAATGTATTTATGAAAATGGATTAAGTAAAAAAAATTGTTTTAAATGTTCTGTATATATTCCCATTAGTGCTTCATTTTAATGAATTTCATATAATTTTCATTCAAGATTGTAATTATTCTAAGTGTCTAGTAAAAGTTCTACAATTTCTAAAAGTTTTCCCCAATACAATGAAAATCTTCAATAATAATTAAAAGAAAAAGAAAAAATACAGAAATTTCATTAATTGTTCTTCAAATATATATAATGGAGAAGGAATTTCAGTTCTATCCTATCACCAACAATGGAATGAAACAATATAAGATATTCCAAAATTTAATTAATATATCATTTAATTATGTGTGGTTTTGTTTATCTAAAATTTTATTAATATATCATGCGTATGAAATAATATAAAATTGATTAAATATTTAACATACCAAAATAAAATTTTCTATTTATCTAACAATTGAACACAAACTGCAATTTTAATAAATATGACTAATATTGATCAGAGCACTACACTTGCATTTATGCATATGTGTGATATAATTTTCACCTTATATTTATTGAAAACAGACAGAGTAATAAAAGTTAAATGATTCAATTTAAAAATTATTTTTATGGTATGCATACGCAAATATTTTTTTTAAACATTTACAACTGTGTAAAATTGATATAATAATTGCTTAATAAATAATAAATTTATGCACAAAATAATTTTATTAAATTATATCAGCAATTATAAAGAATATTTTTTTATAATAGTCTGATAAAAAAATTGCTTGTTTCAGTTTTATTAAACTGTTTATTCGATTTGATTGCAATTACATTCATTATTAAAGTTCAATAATATTAATGTTCTATGTGAAAATATTTTTTTTTTTGATTAATCCCTATAATGGGGATTATTGTTTAATTTCACATTTTGATTTCATATGCTTTTAGTAAATTTAATCCTTGCTGGATGTGAATGTTTTGTTTATAATTTTAATGCATTAATACAAACATATTGTAAATTAATAATTTTTTTGGTAAAATGTGCTTTAAATTATTGATTGTTTTCAAAATTCATTGAATTTTGCTAAAAATCTTTTATTGTCTGTGGTTTGGTGTATGTTTTTTTTTATTGATTTTATGTTGAATTTGTTGGAAATTTGTAAAATAAGACAATACAATAAGAAAATTGTGTCAATGATTAATTGATTTGATTAATTTTCTACTCACGATTAGTGCTTTATAATAGAAATGAAATGAAACAATAAGAAATTGATGATTTATGAAATTGTTTTGTGTTTCGAATAAATGCGTGCTGGTGCCATATGCACTAATTAATAATGACTTTTTTACATGTATATTCTTCACTTTCTCCATTTATTGAAGTTTGCAGATCAACCATAAAATGCATGTTGAATTTATCGTTGACACAAAGCAGATGTATTCACTTAAAAAACTACTTGAACATTTATCCCAATGATAATTAATGCCAACGTGATGCCCAAACAAAAATCTCTTTAAAAGTGTGCACTGTAACAGAAATCTATTTTGAATAAAATATTCTAGACGAAGCGTTACTTTCCTATTAATGTCACTTCGTGCTTTAATTAACAATTCTGATAGGTTTGTCTTTGAAATTCTTTTACTCACCAATAAGTACATGTAAAAATATTACTTTTTTTTTCATTTTCAATTACCCGTTAATGTCAGCTAAAGTAAATAAACATGTTTTAATTAACTTTTATTTTAACTTAGAAATTTCATCATTCTAAACGAACTTCTGTTTTATATAATTTTAGCAAGAAACAAATTTATGTAATTTATTTAATCTATCATTAGTACCATAATATTAATTAATAACAAATAGTTGTAATGTTTGAATGTATACGACATCAATCATCAAACAATGTTTCAAAATATTTGATTTTATAAGATTCGTGTAAAATTTTCTATATATAATTTATTTGTATATAAATTGCCTTCACACAATTTATTTTATTATAAATTATTTACTTAATTTAGCAATCGAAACAAATACTATTTATCTTCCAACAATTAACAAAAAGCCTCAAAAATCTTATATCAAAATATTATTAAAAAATAATGTTTATAATAGAAAATTGCAATAAAAGTGCAAAAACCAAACCAATAAATGCAAAAATTTTCTGAAAAACTTTTAATCAAATATTTATTTAGTATAAAAACCTATCAAAGTTAAAAACTATTCGATTATAACAGTAATTTATTGAGAGATCAAAATTAAAAATTGCTACGTCTAATTAATTAGAAATCATAACGTTACTTAATCAAATTGAATCAAATAATTTTATAGCTATATGTTTTGTTTTTTTTTAATGACTTCCACCTTTACATTACTCACTCTATAATCTTAATAAAATAATATTTATGTACCTATTGAATGCAAATTAAGAAAGTAATGTTTATATAATAGAATCTTCATTTAAATCTAAAATAAAATCAAATAGGAATCGATTAAATTAGCAATGTTAAAAAAGCTGAATTGTTAATTAAAATGCCGTCAATGCATAAATAAATTATTAAACACAACGACAATTTTTTACAGGTGTGTAGAACAAAATATTTAATTGGAAAATGAAATGCTAAATATTATGTAGCAATAACTTTATAATTAGGTCTACTTTCTTCTGTTACATGATGAAAATTTTCAATCAATAATTATTTAAATAAAGAATTCATATAATGTCAATGCTAAACATACCGGAAATAAATTAAATAATATTATGAAATGTGAATGTGAAAAATTTTGGTTTTATTCTTGAAACAAAGATTGGGAAATTATTTAAATTTTTCAAATATAAATAAAAGCATCATCAACGATTTCACTACGCTTTTTTTATGATAATGCAATAAACGTTGACTAATCCATAGAAAATATTCACTGATTGCTAATTGATTGTCTATAAATTTAAAATAAATGCACATAAAAGTAACAAATGCCAAACTTCTAATTCTACTTGTCACTTTTATATAAAATATTCTATTTAAGGCCTCAGTGAAGTGAAGTTAAAAATGTTGAGCGTAAAAAATTAATAAATCGATACTTTTAATGTATTAAATATTTATATAAAAATACATTTTATAGAAAAAAAAAACATTAAAATGTTGCATGCACTCTAGAACGAGATAAAAGTTCTTAAAAAACATTTTATGAATGATAAATAAAACTTTTTGACATTTCTTCTCAAAGTTAATTTAAATACTCAGAATGTTAGAAAATAAAATTAAAAATGTTAGACGAACAACTAAAAATAATAACAAAACAAGAACAACAACAAAGTGTCTGATTAAAAACGCAATTTCTAACAAAGTTGATTTTATTTTAACAAAAGGAACATTTTCGACAAAGCTCATCAACTATGGCCGCAACATAGAAAAGTTTATGCAAATGAAACAGGAACTAAATGCAAACTATTTGTTAGTAAAAAACAAGTTGCAAGTAATCAGCAAAATTTGAAGAGATTGATAAGCGGAATAATTGTCTAAATAAATTTCTATCATTAAATAAATCAATTTCTTTTTACCTAACATATAACAGATTGATATGTTAAGAGCAATATCGATATAAAACAGATGTGTAAAAATCATTTTCCATGTGGAGAATATGGCATATGTTCCAGACTCCACATTGAGTGACAAACTCTTGCTGAGATTTCTTTAGCAAAAGACTCAATTTCATGCCCGAATTCGTAAAGTGAGGCTGAGTAGTCTTTTATATTACGTAACACATCCACTAGCTAGAAGGATGGATATTTAGTAATTCACACTAAATTCCTTCCAAACGAATCTTTTGTTTTTTAACTTATTATCATTCATTCACTCTATTCTTTTCCAATTACGTATTAGAAAGTATTTTTTCATAAATATTTATTCAATTATTTTATAACAATAATTGCAGGTTATTTGAAAATACATACAGCAAAGTCTCACTATTACGACAATCATTCAATCTTTAAAACTATTCGCTACATCAAACAAAAGTTACATAAAACTTTTTTGACCGTCTCGGTGGCGCAGTGGTAAGGTCTGTGGGTCTAGAGGTCCCGGGTTCGAGTCCCAGGTGTGAGTCGGGATGTTTGTGCCGTTTTTAAGAATTTTTCGGATAGAAAATATTCGTTAATAATTAATTAGAAATAATGGGCTACTTGCGTGAATTTTTTTTTTGAGAAATGATATAAGAAAATGATAGATTTTAGCATATTATTTATGAATGTGCCGATAGAAATTATTTTTGTTTCATAATAAACGAGTAATTAATTAATGAAAATTGTTTAAAAGCGCGGGAAGGATGACACGTTCTGATTGGTTCTGACGTCAGGAACCGTATAAAACTCATTTGGGATATGTTTGTGATAACGATCACTTACGTGATTGGTCCATATAAATGTGCATATCTATAGCAACACAAATAAATATAACTGTCATTTTGACATTATAATTGAAATGATATAAAATCTGTAAATGTATTGCAAATCGCATGCGCATTCAGTTCTAGTAGAGTTTTACGGTTCGTGACGTCACGGGCCGTTTAAATGCCTATTTTATAAATCAAACTTTAATAATTAATAACTCGAAAACTATACATCTTTGAAACAAAATATTTTCAGGGTGTACTA
>JAODFZ020035815.1:0-15272 GCA_027574845.2 Deinopsis erosa
TATTCATGTTCAGCACTTTGAAATCTATAAGAAATGCCTAATTTAATCTCTGGGCCTTCACTTTTATCAACATAGTTGAAAGTTTAGTTAAAAATAACACCCTGTATAAGAAACTATTGCAGATTTCTCAGAAATCTTAGCCAATCTTGCATTTTCATTGTTATATTCGTGTTTAGCACTTTGAAATCTATAAGAAATGGCTAATTTAATCTCTGGGCCTTCACTTTTATCAAAATTTGTTGTCCTGTGTTATTAACTAACATAAAACATTTAAATTTCACGCCTAAAATTTAAAATAATTAACAAAAACATTAAATGACATTACAATTGGGTTGCTTTCGTAACTCAGCATTGAATCGAACCTTCAAGGGGCATAAAATTGATAGGATTCGAGTTTCTTATAGAAAAAATTGAAATATAGAAACAAATGTCTACTTAATGCAGAAATTCCTTTAAAATTTCATGATAAGTAAGTATAGAAACATTAGAGCTGTAGAGGTTTGAGTTAGGGACGTTTGAATGCGAAATAAATTGTTGTTCGTTCATTCATTTCAATTAGCCTTGATGCATTGAATATTAATACGATTGTGGTTTAGTATAGAAAATCAGACAAATAAACAAACAAACAAAAAATTAATTGTGCATCAATCCACGCTTCCTGTTTCGCTCGCTACCGGATGATTGCGCGACTGTTAAATTAATCTAATATCTATATGCGTTGCTATAGCAACGCTATTTATAATATGTAATAAAAAAAAAGAAGAGAAGAAAGTTTTATTTATAAACTTTTGTTTTATAATGTAATCATTGAACTTGAAATGTGTGTGTGTGTGTGTGTGTGTGTGTATTTATAACCCCTTTTATGGAACAGCAAGCAATTAGCGTTGAAATACTTTTTTCTTTACTCTCCCAATTGTTTGTTATAGTAGGGTGAATGAAACCCCCTTCCTCCTCCTCCTCCTCCTCTATATTTAATTCCTTCGATAATCTAACTAACACGCGATAATGTGCAACAGTTGGCATCATGAATAAATATTTTTTTCTCTTTTTATTCCATAAAGTGGAGCGCATTATTTTCTATAAATGTTTACACTCTTTTCTCTTTATTATTTATGCAATAGTAGTAGCAGCATAGCCTACTTGATGCAAATTTCCTGTTTTTTCTTTTCTCCGCGCGAACAATACGCACGCTGAGATAAGAAGAAGAATGAAAAAGAAATTTTTTTCATATTATAATAATAATTTAAAAACTAGTTGAAGCGTTGATAAATTACTGATCATCACGCACATCATCTATATAGAGTGCAAAAATAATTTCCCACAATAAGTTAGATGATGATGATGACCAGATGGCGCTAATGTTTGTTTATGACCAATAGGTAATTAATTATCAAAACGAAACACATGGCGTGTTATATGAGATGTAAAAATAAAAAGTCTTGATAAGTAGCAAAAAAATATTTTTATTCAAGGCAGTGGCTGAACTGCAAAGCGCTCAAAAAGAATATTTTATTGTGCAAGAACACAGGGCACTATTCTGTTTTGTGGGGTGGCCAAAAATGTGAAGTTCCGACACTGGCCCAAGGCTATAATACATTATACATTCATTCAAGAGAGAAAAACGAATATTTCTATGGAATAATAATAATTTGTCAGCACATATGAAGAACCTTGAACAATTCAATTTTACTTAATGAATCATAACTGTTATTATTGTGTATACTTATTTGTTATCAAACTGCTTATACTAATTTTAAGACGAGATAATTGTTCTGAAAATAAAATTGTGGGTGGAGGAGATATGCATCGACAAATACGATTTCCGTCCGGTGCTCTATGAATATCCGGTATAATGTAAAAATGATATTTAATAAATTATAGGAACGGTTTCGCCATTTCACAAATCCATTGTGCAATTACCGACATCTAGTGACCACTTTGAGTGACACATATGCATTAATCAATCATTTACGTATAAGAAATCAGTGGGCGGAATTTAAATTACATACTTTAATGCAAAATTGCTTCGATTTTATTTAAATTTATAATTATGTATGTGTTGTTGAAACATAAGTAAGTCGTGACAATTAACTTTCAAAACAAACGAAAAGCGCGCACCTATGTATCTAGCTGGCATGTATGTGACATTTGGCAATAATTGGATCTAGGACATTTTCGTGATTGTCTAATTGTGGGGGCTTTTTGTGTATGAGAATTGTCCTTGAATGAGAAGTGTTTTGTGCAATTTAGTTTGTTTGCTTTTTTGAGACGTTTATCATCATCATCATCATAGAGCATAATATAGAAGCGAGGTAATTAGAAAAGTGAGTTTCTGACAAGAAGGTATATAGTGCTAGGAGAGCGAGTGAGTTCAGTTCATTGCACTTGAAAAATTGTCGTATAGCGCTCCTCGGTTCGGATGAAAACTAATAAAATGGATGAATCACTCACTTGCACGCATAAACGAATGTGTCGTCATCTAGATATGTGCATGTGGAACAACTCTTTCCTCTTTCAAATATTCTTGAATGAATCAACCATTCAGGGATTCTAAGAACTTTTTCAGGCGATAAAAAAGTTTTTTTTATTAATTAGAATAGAGTTGCACGTGCGTACACATTAAAATGTACATGTAATGAACCGTTTGAAGTTTGTAAGAAACAATAAGGTGTGGGTACAACTCCTACCTTTGTTACGTGTTGCTTGATGTAGTTGGCGTTCCTCAATATATCAACAAATTCATTATTTTTGCTTATATAACTCTACCTACTTAATTTTTCTTATTTGCAGCGTGATGGGATGATCGGTTTGCAAGAGAGTGGGCCAGCGCCCCCTCGTGCGCCCGGCTCCAAAACTAGGGAACGCACCGCACAGGCTGTTGAATATTACAATACGCATTTACAAAGGGCACGTATAAACGCTGGCTTATCACAACCAAGATCTTCATACAACGATCGTCATCATCATCATTCCACATCATCTAACAATCAAACAGCAACTACTACTGCATCGTCGAATCCACGACGACAGAATCACATTAATCCTGAATTATTGTATCGAAGCAATTCCAGTTTAGAGCTTCTCGATCATAATTATAGACCTTCGAATCCTTCATCGCCTACCCTTAAACGAGAATACGGCAGTCACGGATCTATTGATGTTATTGAACGTCCAGCGCCGATCTCCGGCAACAGCGAATCATTTTTTGCCATGTTGCAGGATTACAGGCCAACGGTAATTTAGTCATTTTATTTCTGTCAACCTGATTAGGTGTATTTTAGATAAAAAGTTTTATCAATATATGACACATAAGATATTTTATCATCAAAGTGTATGTAGACTATTGATAACATAATTAATCATTTCCAATGCGTTTTAAGGTGCTGGGAACGATTTGTACTGACCAAAGATCTCCAGGCCCATCCGAATATCTGAAAGGGAAAGTGGATGGTGGCGGTGGTGAGAATTCCAATCATTGTATGACCGATGAGCACAATCAAACGCCTCAAAGTCCGAAGTTGCGCGTGAAATTGCCGAGATTTTGGGGATCAGGCAGTGTGAATAGTAGTGCGTTGAAAAATCATCATCATCATCATCATCAAAGACAAGCGATGGATGATAGTGTTGTGAATACGAGTAGTACAAGTATTGTGGTGTCGGCGGAAGCGGAAGAGATAGCGAGACGACGTGCCTTTGCCCATTTCGATTGTCAATCGTTGACGGTGAATCTGGGTTTTGTGGGAAGAGCGCGACGTCACGTCTTATCGAAAAGGCGAAATACGACGACGGGCGCTTCAGCCGCTTCAATGCTTGCGCGTTCATCCACGCCCGATGGTGAGGCGAATGAGGAGGACTGTGGCGATGGACAATGCAACGATTTGGTTGAAAGTTGTCCGTTCTTTCGTAATGAGATTGGCGGTGAAGAGGAGCGCGTTGTCAGTTTGACGCGTATGCAGAATTCGAATCGTGTGCCGCTTCATAGGCCTTTTTTGGCCTATGGTGTTGCCATATTGGAATTTCCGCCAAGCGAAACGCATTGGAGACATTCAACATGCCCATACCAAAGATTACCGAGACCAATAGAAAGCGTTGACCAAGGAGCTCTATTTTATAGAAAACATTTTAAAGGTGAAGGTGAGTATCGAAAGAAAACGAAAAAAACGACGTGCATTTCCTTTCCGGATATTGCATCAGAATCTAAATTAATTTTAATTGATCTGTAATAGAACACCAAAACTGGTTTGGTATGGACGAGCATATGGGACCAGTGGCTCTATCAATACGAAGAGAAAGAGTCCAACAGGTTGGCAGGAAGTCGGAAAATCAAACAACATTGCTTCAATACCAATACAGACTCATTATCCGTACTACTGAATTATTAACGTTGCGTGGCGCAATTCTTGAGGATGCAATTCCGAACATCAAAGCGTCCAGCAGTAGTAAAACAAATATAAACACCAAAGAAGTATTAGAATATGTCGCTCCAGAAATACAATTAAATTGCCTTCGGTTGGGCATTCAAAGTCAACAAACTGACGAGCAACTATTAAAATTAGATGAACAAGGTCTTACAACTCATTATAAAGTTGGTATAATGTATTGCAAAGCGGGACAATCATCCGAAGAGGAGATGTATAATAATGAAGAGGCTGAACCAGCGTTTACGGAATTTCTCGAAACGATTGGCATGAAAGTGCGCTTAAAAGGCTTCGATAAGTATAAAGCCGGCTTAGATAACAAATGTAAGTTCGTTTGTTCCTTGAAATTAGATTAAAATTACATAATTTTTGTTATTTATTACAGCTGATTCGACTGGATTATATTCAGTTTATTCACAATATCAGGATTGCGAAATAATGTTTCATGTTTCAACAATGCTTCCATTCACGCCAAACAATCGCCAGCAACTTTTGCGCAAACGTCACATCGGTAACGATATTGTGACAATTGTCTTCCAGGAGCCGGGCGCGTTACCCTTCACACCGAAAGGTATACGCTCACAGTTCCAGCATGTTTTTATTGTGGTGCGTGCAATCAATCCATGCACGGAGAATACGCATTATAGTGTTGCTGTGAGTCGCAGCAAGGAGGTGCAAGCATTTGGTCCGCCAATCAAAGACGGAGCTGTTTATCCAAAGGGTAAAGCATTTGCTGATTTTCTGCTAGCGAAAGTTGTGAATGCTGAGAATGCAGCGCATAGATCTGAAAAGTTTGTTACGATGGCGACGAGAACGCGACAGGAATATCTGAAAGATTTAGTAACCAATTTTTCTACGAATACTCCAGTTGATACAGGCCAAAAGTTCTGTAAGTTTATTTACACCATCATCGTATGTAATACATACTAATTTTTCATTTAATTTAATAGCAATATTTGGAAAGAAAAAGGAAAAGATTCGTCCGCGTTTCATACCGGATGCATGTCAGCGTGGCGCAATTTTATGGCAGGTTTTATTAAACGATAGCGGCCAGTCACAGCAAATCGAATGCTTCTTAGGAATCTCAGCCGATACGCTCGTATTAATAGAAGAATCGACAAGACAGATTGTGTTCGTAACGCCGTGCAAATCAATTCTAGGCTGGTCGCCACAAACAAACAGCTTACGCATCTATCACCATCAAGGTGAATGCTTAATAATTCATATGCGAGACGCACACTGCGAACGTGACGAACTTATGGAAGTGGTTGAACGCTTAAAGGCCGTTACGCAAGGCGTTAAAGTTGAGGAATTAAGTTTGAAGCGAAATATAATGAAGCAATTAGGCTTTCATGTACAGCCGGATGGAATTGTGACGTTAGTCGAAAATGCTGGACCGGCCGCGCAGGCTGGTTTATTGAAAAATTCTCGTTTAGTTGAGATATGCAAAGTGGCTGTCTCGACATTAACTTATGATCAAATGGTGGACTTATTAAAGACTTCTACTCATGTAACATTGACTGTGATACCGCCTCTTCTAGAAGGGCAACCAAGGAAAGGATGCACTCTACAGAATTGTAAATATAATGAAGGCAATTATGAGGGTGATTATGAGAATTTGGAGGATGCGAAAACGCGAAAGGCAACTAAACAGCAAGCCGTTCCGGGTAATTATCGACGTATTTACGATCGCAGCTTTTCACCGCCGAGATCGAGTAATAGTAGTGGTTACGGTACGGGAAGTAGTAGTAAATCATTTTTAGGCAAATCCGAAAAGCAACCGAATGAACAGAATGGATTTTATTTAGGTGTTGAACGCTTTCCAACGGAAGGCACACTCACATCCTCATCGAGCGGACATTCGAACGATGAACGTTGGATGGATATGTTGCAAGAGAATCTAGATTTAGATTCAACTCCGTCGAAACAGACACACAAATCGCATTCGAACAATACGTACCCATCGACACCGAAGCGCAATAATATTCATCAATTGCAAATCTCACAGTCGCACAATCATTTCCCACAGAATCTGCCACACAGCAAAGTGCAAATTAGTCATTCATTACCATTGCAACATTTGAATTATACTCAGCCGCTTTCTGCTGCCGCCTTACACACCAACAACACCAACGACTACGATTCCTACAAATTGGATAAAAACAATTTGATTAAGCAACAAAATGAACGCTTACGACAGGAGAATGATTATATGATAACGCGACAGCCGAAACTCGCCTCCGATTATGCGACACTAACGCATATCAATAATGTGGATGGACATTCGACGGATAGTTCGATAAGTGATAGGCTTTATGGCATAGGAAGCGAAGAGGAATTGTCAAATGGTAGCGGGAATGTGTCGCCAAGAGCGCGTCGAGCCGCTAAACATTTCGGTAGCTTATCGAATAGTCGTAATCAAAGTCCGCGTTCGGTGAATGGTGAGGCGAAATTACGTCCAGGCGTTACGGCACGCTCGTCAAATCGAAATAGTGCCAACTTAACGAATAATCTGCAAGAGGAACTGATACGGCTTATTAATCCCGATAATATAGAAGCATCCGAGCCAAAAACGAAGGAGATTAAAAGTCGCAGCCGTGAAAATCTAAATAATGCATTAACTGTACATAAAACGCAACCGGAAGTTATTTTAACGATGGCTCGACCAGCGACCGTTATTTCAAATGCAAGCACCACGTCCAGTCCGTTGCCAAATGAATTTAAAAGTAATACAATGGATAGATTAAGTCCAAGGGTTACAACACCAAATAAAACGAAAGGATTAGTTGTGGGACCTGAAGCTATACCACTTCCCGAAGAAATGGACTGGTCCAGTCTTGTAGATACTGCCAATCGGGTCGTTGGTGGAGTCGAGAATGGAAATCTTAATGATAATGAGCGTGATAGATGGAATGACGATGTACCTAATGACGCTTCCATTACTTCTAAGTAAGCAGTTTATAATTGCACCTTTTCTAATTATTCCTACTATTTGCATTTGCTTTTTTTTTAGTGTAAGTTCAAGTACGAGCGTTCCGGAATTAAGGAATCATGTATCCGAATTAGAGACGCGTGTGACACGCGAGACAAGACGACGCTTATCGTTGGAAGAGGAAGTGCGACGATTGAAAGATGAGAATAGAAAGTTGCAGGATCAGGCGCATGCTGCTATACAGCAATTAAGAAAATTTACCGAATGGTTTTTTAAGAATGTTCAAAGCCAATGAGAAGCGATCATGATTGGTGGTTTGCATAATTTTTATACACTTTTGACTGATTAAATTTCAAGTATTATCAATTTTAGGCATATAGTTACCATAATTTCATAATTAAAAAGCGTTCTACTTGAAGCGCATGAATGACAAATTAAATTGCAATTTTTTTGAAGTGTTATTTAACTAAAAACAAGAAATACTTGTGTACTTTATTTATTTTGACGTATTATTACTTTCTTGTTTATATTACATATATGAATAATAATTGTTACTTATTATAAATTAATAAGAAATGTTGAATGTCTTTTATGATTTATGATTTGTTATAGTATTTTAAGATTGTTTTTTACAGAATGATGGCATAAAATGTAAAAGATATTCAACATTTCATTAAATAAATGAATTTTAGACGTAAAAGCAAATAATTCGCGTATTATACGTACATTATATCTTTATAACAATAACAAATATAAAACACCAAATTTTTTAATCAATAATTGTTAATACTTATTATTAATTTACGTTATTATTATAATTATAATATGAAATTTGTAGATTTTTTTTTGCTTTTACTTTTTATGTATTATTATTATGTATTAATTTAGTAGATGTCCATTCCCTTATAAATATTTTTTTCTATTACATATATTATAATCATTATCATAGAAATACTTTTAAATTTGTGACCTGTTAATTCTTATTATTATTATAAATGAAATTATTACATTTATTATTATAATATATACATTTTAAATATAAATAATAAAAATTGTGTATGAAGTCGCAATAAGAATTATCGAGTCGACGCAAATCGAGACCTTGACGTCGCATAAAAAGAGAAATGCAACCGTTTTGGCTGGAACCTAAGAATTTTTGGACAAATATAGATTTTAATTAATATTAAAGCGTGATTCGAACGTCATACCTTCTATATGCATAAAATTTTGCTGAATTTTGATCAACTTTAGAAGTATGACGTCATACTTTTGATGACGTCAAGTCTGTCTGTCGTCTGTTGAGATATTTTTGGAGCGATACAGGTGCTGCCATCTATCGGCCGATATTTGAATTTTTAAAGTTGACCCAAAAAAAAATTTTTGCACGAAATTTCACAGGATTCTCAGGAATTTCTAATTTTATTTAATATTTTACTATTTTAGAAAAAAAATTCCTAAGAAATTCCGCTAGCGGGTCTCGAACCCTAGTTGTCTGTCTTCCAGTCCATCGCTCTAAGCCTCTAAGCTACGGATCACTCTTGTTAAACTAAAGTTGAAACTTATATTTATCTAAAAATTATGAGTGATTTTCAAGCTTTGCAAAAATTGAAATGAAGATTTTTTCCAAGTCCAATCGCTTAGAAAATTCTCGTACTCGATTCTTCATCTAAATGTTTCAAGCTAAACACACTCGTAGAAAATAGAGGTTCAATTTCTTGTCAAAGAATTAAAGTTCTTTGATGTTACAGAGAAATATAAATAAAAGTCTAACAATAAGTTAAATTTAATGTTTTTGATTGAAGCATATGAAATACATTTCTTGTTTATATTTCAATTGCATGAATGTTTGATGTTTTCTTCCAAGTGTTGTCCAACTTCAAATCACCCACGTGTTGTCTTGCGATCTATCTCCCTCGTTGCTGAAAAGAAAGAAAAGAATATTTGTATTACTGGATTTTTCCAACACCATTTATTAAACAGAATGCGTCTTACCATTGACAGCACGTATCCCCAATCTGTTCAAAATCAAGTGACAACCATTCTAAATGCAGCGACCACTAAAGTTGGCGAATAAATGTCCTTTCAATTGCGGCTAATGGACGGCAACTAAAGCAGAACAACAAACAATTATTTATATGTTGTAGCAACATTTTAATAAACACTCTTTCACGGTTATATCGAACTTTAATTACGGGATTATGAATTTATTATTCCATGACGAATTAACATAGAAAACATGAACTTCTATCTATATTTGTTCGTTATAACCGTGAAAGATACATTGTGATTGTTATAACAGTAAAATATATTATTGGGTCATTATAAACGTGAATTTTATTTGCTGAAACTGTTAAATGAATATGTTATACGTTTTAACCGTGAAATATACATTTTCTACGTTTTAACAGTGATATAAAATGAACTTCTATCTATATTTGTTCGTTATAACCGTGAAAAAATATTGTGATTGTTATAACAGTGAAATATATTATTGGGTCGTTATAAACGTGAATTTTATTTGCTAAAACTGTTAAATGAATATGTTATACGTTTTAGCCGTGAAATTTACATTTTCTACGTTATAACAGTGTTATAAAATGAACTTCTATCTATATTTGTTCGTTATAACCGTGAAAAATATATTGTGTTTGTTATAACAGTGAAATATATTTTTGGGGCGTTATAAATGTGTATTTTATTTGTTAAAACTGTTAAATGTGTATGTTATACGTTATAACCGTGAAATTTACTTTTTCTACGTTATAACAGTGATATATAATGTACTTCTAACTATATTTATTCGTTATAACCGTTAAATATACATTTTCTACGTTATAACAGTGATATGTACTACTTTCGTTATAACCGCGAAATCATAAAACAATTCGTAATAACCCATATTTCTTGAATATACCTACATTCAAATGTAATACACATATGGATCTACTTATAACTTGTATTTGTCGTTCGTTATAACCGTGAAATTTTATATTCCTGTTCGCTATAGCCGAGTTCGATTGTAATACTAATGTGTAACATTAAATTAACCTTTGATTTTTGTAAGTTGTGAATATTATTATAATATTTATTAGGATATTGACCGTGCCCGAAAAAAAATGACACAAAATGTATAATTTTGTTGTTATTTTATTTAGTAAACAGCCAATAAAACCACTGGGAATTGACTAACACTTTGATTAGATAGATAATCGATGAATAATTAATGAATTATGATAAAAAAAAGGAACAAAGTTTGAGTCGATAAATGTTTGATAACTTCCTTGAAATATAAATGCGCTCAACGTGTTTTATTAAATGTGTATGTAGGTATTTTTAGACCTTACTAAGCGGAACACAACATTCCAAGCCTAGTTCATGAAATAAATATTATTTATTTAAAACAAACTTCCTATTTGTTGTTGTTTATTGATGTCGAATAGAAATTCGAATAAGAATGTTAGTAAAGTGTGCTGCGGCTGTTTTGGAATGTCAAAACAGGAATCAATTGAAGACACTCAAATTGTAAGTTCGTTATCTCGTTTTGTTTACCATTAATCATCACCTACAATTTCCAATTACAAATATACTCATCAAGGTTAAAAAAAAAAACTAAATTTAAATTACACGTTAGTTGCGCAAACCACCTGTAGGCGTATACGATTTTCAGACTGTAATGTTGGTAGCACGGTGATCAATAAGTTTGTGATTGGATTACACATCTATTTAGTGCAAAATACTTTTAATTTTCCTCAAAATATTGCTCAAATTTAATGCCAATTGCAATTTTTAACATTTCATGCTTATTCATTAATTTAAAATAAAGTGTAATTGAAATTGTATTGTTTTGAGGTTAATGCTACTCCCATAAATGAATTTTCATCAATAAAAGGCTTTATTTGCACCCATTCCAAAACATTCCTAACATATTTCGCTGCATTTTATACATAAAATCACATGACACATTCAATTGTTAAATATATACTCACATGTATTGTTGTTGAGTAATATAAATACGCTTTAAAATTGTGATAACTGTTAAACATTAGAGATAAGTGTATGCTGTCATTCACATACTTTCTGTACAGATTGTTTAAAACTTGTGAATGTTTTATAATGTTCAAGATATTTGAAACTAATCAACTTTCTATTACGCAGAAAAATGTCGCTTATTCCAAGAAATTGCAAACACAATTAGGCACTGGTACTTTTATTTCACTACATGGAGATGTCCAAACAAACTGTTTAAGGTAAATATTATAGAAAAGTAAATAAATATGATTCACTTTGTTGAACAACAACAAATGTGACTTGTAACTTGTTAAGAAGAGATAAGGAAGTGAAATGGTGGGGGGTAAAAGTAACAATAGTAAATCCATCTATGACTAAAGAGAGAACACTTCTATTGCTGTAAAGCGACTTAAGTAGAGATAAGTGGGGGCTAAGTAACAATTGTAAATTCATTGATGAAATGGTTCGAGCAGATTGTGATTTAGGTAAATTCTTTATTGACATGAAATTTATTGACATTTTATTCATTTAATGCATTAAATAGAGAAGTAAATAAATGTGACTCATTTTGAGCAGCAACAAAGGTGACTTAAGTAGAGATATGTGAGTGTTTGAGGCGAAAAGTAACAATAGTAAATCCATCTAAAATGTCTAAAAGAGAACATTTCTATCGATGAAATGGTTCGAGCAGATTGTGTCTTAAATTTTTATTGACGTCATGAAATTTATAGTTCTAATAATATTTTAATGCATTAAGATTATGCTTAGAGCACACATATGGTGCATCAATAAAATTACAACAACTTAATACATTATTAAATTTATTTTGAATAATTTATTAGAGGCAAAAAGATGAAATAAATATTTCAGAATTGATAGGTTTTTCTTTCTCTCTCTCTTTAGAGAAGAAAAAAGCATTTGATTGACGTATTATAATTTGTTAAGTGCTGTCCTATAAAAGTTTTTGTGTTACAAAAATTGACATAAGTGAAATAAATAAACGCTCAGAAACATTTCCTTTATGGCTTTATCAAAAGGCAGCTCGGAGGAAGGAAAAAAAATAAATATAAAGAGTAAATAGTGATTTATGCATTTTCATATTTCCTACAGGAGCAAGCACCATTATTTTTCATTCCCTCGTCTGTACGCTACAAAATTTATACGGACCTGTATTCCCGCATGGAGAAAGATAAATCCATGTTTGAGAATCCCAAAACGTTCCCTGTTTTTTTATTCATTCATTTTCTCATTTACTATTAACGCGCAACGCACACAAATTAAATATTAGCAAAAATTTTGCAGATTCTCAATCGATTTTGTATGCAACCAATCGAACAATTCTAAGGCATTCCATTTTAATCCGCGCTTAGAGCAACGATACGTCGTGAGGAATTGTTTGGTGAATGGACAATGGGGCGAGGAGGAAACTACATCGCTTGTAAAATTCGATTTTGCACCTGACAGAAAGTTTGTTGTAAATGTGCTCGTAACTGATGATGAATATATGGTATCAGTGAATGGGAAACATTATTGTGCGTTCGCTCATCGCGTCTCACCGAAACAAGTAACTGCCATTGAAGTGGATGGAAAAGTTTCGATAAATGAATGCCGAATTGAACAAATTCGAAAATATCCAACCTTTAGCAATTTATATGAAATACCATTCGATGTTCAATATGAATCGAAACGCAATATGAATGTTGTAAGTAATTTTTTCTATATAAAACGTTAGGGAAATTAAAGGTTAATTAGTTGTTGGCTGTTTGATGTGTAGTATGAATTTTGATGTTAGATTGTTGGTGTAAATATAAAACTAATGTCTTGATAATGAATTCACGCCTCGCAACACATGCAAAATGTTAATTTAGATGAAAACTTGTGATGGATTTATTAGTGTGAAGTTTATAATTAAGGAGAACGACGAACTTTGGCGGAAAGACAAAGCTAACACAAGCTGGCTGACAAAGTGTATACCGTAACTGATATTATACGCGATGAATAATAATCTTTCTTCTATATTTATTAATTTGCACTTACGGTAAACGGAAATCTACTTATGAATGGATTTATGGGGTCGCGGACGGATTCAATGCGACACCATGATAAATATTCTTTTTTGCGTTGCTTTGCTTTGGAGGGGGAAGGTTGCGTGTCATAAATTTTTGATAAAACAATGAAGTGTCGTTTAAAAGTTCCGGTGCCGCAAACTGAGACTTCAAGCGTTGTTTATGCGAGGAGTGAAGGCTAGGCGGTGAAATTAATTCTTAAACTAATTAAGCTCTCGTGTCCTCCATTGCAGGATTCGCCTTTCACCGGAACGTTGCCAAAAGGCTTTCGACAGGGCTGGCAACTGGAGATCTGTGGGAAAATTAAAATATTGCCGCATTCATTCTACGTGAATTTGCAGGATGGACCCGAACTGTGGCCTCATCCCAAAATTCCTCTCCATTTAAATCCCAGATTTAGTAAGTATATCCTTTCACTCGACACCCATATCATATAAATTTTTTGTTTAAAACAAAATGTATAAAAGAAAAAAGATTTTTTATGTGCACATCCGGTTCATTCATTCATTCATTCACTTTTTGTTGTCCTGCTAATGTGCGACAGTAAAAGGGTTAATTAAATTATCATTTCGTATACTTTGCAGATTCCGCTGTCGGTGCGAATACTTTCGTACGAAATGCATGGATAGATGGATGGAAGCAGGAAGAACGTGCGCCCACCTTTCCATTCATACCAGGACATTCGTTCTGCTTGATCATACGATTTGAAAATGATGGATTCTCTGTGTGGGTCGATGGTAAATTAACAGGCGAATTTAATTGCGACTATAATATACGACAAACCATCACGCATGTCTATATTCAAGGCGATATTATCCTTCATCACATTACTATGCGTACGGAAATAAATGATACATATTTCCGCGATAAAACCGAAATTGTATTAACGTTATAAGACAATATCCTATATTAAATAAAGTTTTATTATAAAAAATTGATTTTTAATTTATTTTCAATGTGGTAATATTACACATGCATTGAGAAGTAGCATGGAATTTCACTCTAAGCACTATTTTACACATCACTTCCTCTTACAGATTTAATTTCCACTTAACCCCACAATGGAAAGATGATTTTTATTGAATTCTTCCCTATTAGATTCACCTGAATACAGGCGAAGCCCCCTAATCGGGCACTTTGGGACTAAGATTAAAAAAAAAATTAAAAATTTAATTTTAATTTACTAACATTTAAACAAAAATACTTATTTGTGTATAAATAATCAGTTAGTTTCTTCAACTCATTTGACATTAGTTTTGCAGCAAAGCAACAAATTGCGAAATAAAAAATTGAATGTATTACTTTCTATCTTAAAATTCCTCTACCTAGATGTTCTCTATCTCAAAATAAAATGAATGAATGAAGTTAATTTTTCATAGACATAAAATAAAAAGTCATATTAAATCAGTATTCTACCTCCAAATCGATACCTGATAGCAACAGTGGGATATCTCAAAAAAGCAACTTTTTTTTGGACTAAATAAAAATGCGTATTTTAAAGTTTAATTCAGCACCAGTAAGATATCTGTATGTTCAAAAATAACGTCTCAATGTCTGATAAACCAATGTTGAATTAATTATTAAATATTCTATGAACTAAAAACTGCAACAGTGAGGTAAAAAAAAAAATTACTAAACCTGTAGCTAGTATCAATACTGAATATATATCTACTGAAAATTTGAAAGTTTTAATGAGCGCGAGACTACAAAAATGATAACAAATAACTTTTAAAAAAATTAACCTATTAAAAACTATGTTTTTAAAATTCTCTCTATATTTCATATATCATAAATACAGTGACAGATCATTTTTAGGTTAATTGTCAAAACTGACAAATCTGTTATTAG
>JAODFZ020035821.1:0-18264 GCA_027574845.2 Deinopsis erosa
TTATATAAATAATGTAATAAACAATTTGCGCTAAAAATGACTTATTATATCCAAGTTGTTCAGCAATTTGATAAGCATTTGCGCTTCTCCTTCCTGAACGACAAGTGAAAATAATTTCCGCATTGAAATCGGGCTTTAAAATTCCATACGTATCTTCGAATACATTTGGATTACTTAGTAATGCATTTTCCAATTCTGCCACTAAAAATTTCAACAATCAATATGAAAATATTTGTATTTATTAGTTAATTATTTGCATGGAATGTTAATGCTTCCTGGAATGACTCCGGTGGCCTTTAATTCATCTGGTTGTCTAACATCAATTAACATTATTTTGTTGTTTGGAACATCTTCAACCTCGTCAATTGATGCAGTTTTAATTTCATTCATTTTATGTGTAACTGGATATTGAGCTACTGTTTGCCCTAAAATAATATAATTTAGAAACAAAGCTACTATTTTTATTATATATACCAGAATGTATAAAATTATTGCTAACGCAGATGGGAGTTTCTTGCTACTGCTTTGTTCCACAGCAAATTACAATACTACATCACATCTTCATAGTAGGATCAAGGTAAAATAAAAGGTAATAAAGCATATAATGAAGAATACTTACTTTAGACGATAAATAACACTTTTAATTGTACAAACAACATTCAACCGAGTAATTTTTCTGATTAGATTTGTTCGAAATGTACGAATCGTCCAATGCCGTTGATAAATAAATGTGAAGCAATAAATATTCCGTTACACATGTCGTGTTTATAAGTATGATTATGTAATTTACGTTATTAGTTATATAATATTGTAATTATTTATTTTTTTAATAAGAACTTACATTGCTTTGTTGAATGAATGAAAACAATTGGATTTCTACTTATTACATTATTGACATTCAAAGGATATCTTGTTGATATATTGTAAATTAATCCTAGCGCACGTTTAATCATTTCAAGTATTAAATTTCGGCTAATTATTATTTTTAAATTAGTAAACAAGTTAGTGATATCTGAAAATTTAAATTTAACCTCAATCTAAAGATTCAGAAATTTTCTAATAGATGGCTCTAATAGTAAAATGTATAAAAATGTAGTTATTTCTTAGTTCTTTATATTTTCTAATGTTTGTCACTAGTTTACAAAATGGTGACTTTTTTGATAAAAATATTTATGTAATAAATGCGTAAAAAATATAAATAATTAAATAAACGTTTGAATATTATTAAGGGATATAATAATATTACATTATGAGTAATTTGGGGCCATATTCTGGTGCAAAAAATGCACCGTGGTCTCAATCACTAAATACCAATAGTAACTTGGTGAAACAATCGAATTCAATACAACAACAAATTATGAATCAAAGTGGTCTGAATAACATAAACGCAGCGAGCATCGTTCCATTTCAACAACAGCAAGTCTTTCAAAATCTGAATTTGCAACAGCAGAATTTGGGCATTGGATTGCAGCAAATTACTACGCCGGCAGTAAGTTTAACAGGAGGTATTAACTCACAATTAGCATCTTCGCAGATATTTCAACAAGTCGGTCCTGTATCATATCCGAATCCGAGAGCCATGAACAACGCGTCATTTCCAAATCAAAATGTCGCGTCGGTTTCTCAACTTCCAGCGTCTCCGGGTACTAGCTCTAAACAAAGAGTATTTACTGGTACTGTAACAGCTTTGCACGATCAATTTGGCTTCGTTGATGATGAAGTTGTGTTCCCCATGACGGTATGCGGTAGCTCAACAAATCCGATGGTAGGAGATCGAGTTTTGGTCGAAGCGTCATTCAACTTGAGAGGTCCGTTTAAATGGATCGCAAACCGCATTCAAGTTTTGCCTATGACTCAAGCAACGTCATCAAGACCATCCAAGAACTTTAATGCATCTTCTAGTTCCTATAATGCAGTTCCGCCTCCCTCTGATAGCAACTCAAACGGTAATTATGGTCGCAATCGTCCCAAAGCAGCGATTACAGGAAGAGGACGAGAAAGGTCACGCGATAGAGATCGGGATGATGACGAAATCGAGAGGAAGAAGCGTAGAGAAGATCGCATCAGGGAACGAGAGAAAGAAGAAAGGAAATCGCCTATAAGGCGGCGCTCAAGAACACCGAAGTCGAGGAGAAGATCACGTATTGTGCCAAGATATATGGTGCAAATACCAAAAATTGCTCTTGATTTGTAAGAAATTGCCTATCATTTATATTTTTATTAATTTTTTGTTAAACATATATAGGAAAGATGCAGATGTTTTGGAAACCCGACGGCGTTATTGCAACTTATATATTCCCTCGGATTTCTTCTGCAGCCAGTTTCGTTGGATTGATGCATTTCCAGCCGATAAACAATTTACTCTAAACAAGTCTTGTTCATTTCACATTATGCACAAAGAAGTTGATCCTATAGCTGAAAATAATGCCGCTTTGGAACCTCCAGATGCTGATTATTTATTCTCCGCTAAAGTAAATTAATAATTTCTTATCGTAAACGTTATAATTAATAATTATTTTGTTAATCAATAGGTTATGTTGTTAAGCATACCAGGAATTGATGAAATTTACCAGAAATGCTGTGCCATGGCTGAAGATAAAGATCGTCGCGATCGAGATAGTGAAGAACGCGATTATGTCCATCCAACTCGCTTAATAAACTTCTTAGTCGGTCTACGAGGTAAAAATGAAACTATGGCTATCGGTGGTCCATGGAGTCAAAGCTTAGATGGTCCAAATCCAGAGAAAGATCCATCAGTCTTAATCAAAACCGCAATTCGAACTTGTCGTGCATTAACAGGAATTGATTTATCTAATTGTACCAAATGGTAAGCATCTTTGCATTCTATTATTTATAAATTTTAAGGTAAACTGAAATTTGGCAATTTTGTTATTATATTAATTGAGTTAGGAGAAAATGTAATAGCAGAGCAGTTCGTAGGAGTTGTAAGTACGCAGTAAACACGGTGTGATAAAATGTTTCCAGTCAGTAAAGTTGAAGCTGACGTTGTATGTTCTAATAGGTACCGCTTCGTGGAGCTGTACTACCGTCGTGGAGACAGCAGTCACAAGGGCAAGCCAGTGGCTGCTCGAGTTGAAACCGTCGTCCTGTTTCTGCCAGACGTATGGAGCTGTTTGCCCACGCGAGGGGAGTGGGACATACTACAACAAAACTATCGCAAGCAATTGGAACGCAAGTTGAGAACCGAGCACGAGAGCGACGATACACCCGGGGGCGAGGAAAAGGCATCTAAATATTTATATATGTATAAATAGGATAGGTATATGGGCAGGGCGCACTCCCGAGCAACATGCAAAATTGGAATGGCCTAATCTCACCCATATTGTGTGATTGTTATTATTTGAGAAAGTGTAGCATGAGAGATGATTCTAGTGAATGTCGTGTGTGTTGATTCTATTATTGATTAAATATGCTTAGATATTTCAATTTTTTTTCTTTAGGAAGAAGAACCGGGTGGAAAGGTCGAACCCTCTCATTACACTCAATTGGATCCAAAAGCTATGTGTGTCGCGGATTTACGTAAGGAATTGAAAGCCAGATTGTTGAATACAACCGGACTAAAATCGCAACTTGTTGCTAAATTAACAAAAGCATTAAAAACTGAAGCAACTAAATCTGAAGAAAAAAGAGAAAATTCTAAAGAAAAAGAAAAAGGAAATGGGGAAGACGGCGAAATTCAAGATGATAAAAAATCTGAGGTAATAATTTATATTAAAATAATTTCTATTATTCAATTTTTAATTTATATTAGACTGATGACAAGAAGATTGATGAAAAGGAACGTCTACAGATGGAGAAACGTTTCACGTTACCGGAGCAACCACACATTGTAGTTCATCCATCCCGAACCGCAAAATCGGGAAAATTCGATTGCACTGTGATGTCATTATCACTCTTGTTGGATTACAGACCTGAAGATACTAAAGAGCATTCATTTGAAGTGTCGCTATTTGCTGAATTATTTAACGAAATGCTAATGAGAGATTTTGGCTTTAATATTTATAAAGCATTACACGAACTTCCAGATAAGCCCAAGGAGGAGAAACGTAAACGTGATGACGATAAGAAAACCGATGATAAGCGTAAATCGGAAGAGAAAAAGGACGATGATAGAAAGAAAGACGATAAAGAGAAAAGGGAGGATAGGAAGGATGAGAAAGATAAAAAGAATGATGACCGTAAGAGCATAGAGAAGAAAACTGACAAAAAGGAGAAAAAAGATGACAGAAAATCTTACGATTCTGAAGATGATGAGTTTGATGATGATGAGGATAAGGATCGTCGTCGTGAGAAAGATAGAAAGAAGAGGGAACGACCAAAAATGTATACCAAAGACAGAAATCTTCTATTATCGTTTGTTTATTTTGATCAAACTCATTGCGGTTATATTTTCGAAAAAGATATTGAAGACTTGTTATATACATTGGGTTTGAATTTATCTCGTGCTCAAGTAAGAAAATTGGTTGGAAAAGTTATTACTAGAGATTCGTTGCATTATAGAAAACTAACTGATAAGCCAAAAGATGAAGACTTTATTATAATTGACGATTCGGAGAAAGATGTTAATTTAGAGGAGTTATCAATTGGGAACAAAAAACTTTTGCCAGTATTTTCTTCTGATAAAGTACATAAACGAATTAAATTGGAAAAACCCGTAGAAGCGCAAGACGGTAAAAATAAAAATTTAATAAAATAATTTATTTTGTGTACGTAATAATTTTATAGGACTTGTTATGTTCCATGGGGGAATAGTCGATATAGGAAAATTAATTGACCAATTAGAGCGTACCGATAAAGCAAGAATTGATTCTGAAACTCGAATGATTTGTTTAAAAGTGGAGAACAATAGATTGACAGATAGACTTGGCAAGGCCAATATTTCTAATAAAATATTGAATTCTGATTTGAAAGAGTTTAAAGATAAGCTTAAAACAAATGAGGAATCATTACACCGAACTAATGTACACATATTTTAAATTTATTTTATTGTTGGATAATTAATTTATTTTTTAGGCATGCTCAAAATTATTCCAAACTACATTAATCGAAATTAGAGATAAAATCGATCCAGTTTTGAATAGTACAACGAGTAAGGAGGAGATGAAGAAAGACGAGCGAAAAGATGAGGCGAAAACGCGATGGGAGAAAGACACCAATGAATCTATACCAAAAACCGATCTGCCTCCTCCTGCTGAATCGCCAGAAAATGTTGACTCGAAATAAGAGTGTTGTGGTTAATTGCGTAAGCTTTTCTAGTTTAATTTAGATAATTCATTCTTTATGCTTTTCATGCATTATTCAGAAAAAATAAAAAAAAAATAATTGTTCATATTTAACTCAATTTAAATTTTATTGATTTTTATTCTGTGCGTGTTTCAACGCATCGGGTGAAAATAGATTCCGTACTCGAGGTAAGATTCTAATATGCATTAATTTTGATATTGAAAAATATGAAACAATTTAATGTAGGTTTTATTTCTATAAAAGAATAGGGTTTTTGGATTAACAATCTACATTCTTATTAAACTTGACAAACATTTCAACGTCCAACTTTATCACAATGATGATTTGAGTCATGCTTGTTTTGGTTTTTTTTAACATCAAGCACTTGGGGATTTTAGAATTAACAACGTTAAGGAACTCAAGGGTTTTTCTAACAATAACAGGATTGTTGTGTATTATAATCGAGATCGCTTAAATCTCTAGGTCTCCCACGACGTCCTGGCAACATTGCTTTATCAACAGCATTTTCCATTCGTAACATCACTTGACTAAGTAACATTTCAACAGCTTTCGATACATTCTGGCCAGTTGCTGCACTTGTTTCAATGTACAATAGACTAAAAGTAGATATTTATATTAGAATATTTATTTATTAATAGAAATTAATTAACTTGTTCTTATCGGCTACTTCTTTAGCGCGCCATTCAGGAATGACTCGCCGATCTTCCAAATCTGCTTTATTACCACATAAAATAACATCCGGAGTTTCGCAATACGCATGAACCTATAGATACTGGAATTTTATGTTTGTTAGAAATATAAAACCAATTTTACCTTTAGTTGTTCAATCCAGTTTCGTATCTCTATAAAGGATTGCTCATTAGTTAAATCAAAAAGTAACAAGAATCCCATTGCATCTCTGTAAAAGGCAGTGGTTAGGCTTCGAAATCTGTAAATATTACAAATCATTAAAATCGCTCATCGGTATCCTTGCTATATGAATTGTTTTACCTTTCCTGTCCGGCTGTATCCCATAATTGTAAATGTATCCTGTGATTTCGTCCTTTTGATTGATGCAACTGGAAATGATCAATCATTAAATTTGCAACAGGAAATTTGAATTATTCCTTTGTTATACCAAACGTTTTTCCCTAAAGTCTATACCTACAGTTGATATAAATCTTGAATTAAATGTTCCATCTGTATATTGATATAGAAAGCTTGTTTTTCCAACACCAGAATCTCCAAGAGCCAAAAACTTAATGAGGTAATCATAATCCATCTAAATAAGTCAATACAAAAATGAATTAATGAATAATTGCCATTTATAATTCAACAACTTATGCTTACTCTTAACCAGTTTTGCACAAAAATTAACAAAAAGAAATTACAACCTGTTGCCTTGAGGGATAATTTGATCTGGGAAAACCACCTGTATGCTGTTATACATTGAGAGAAGGAAACTGTTTTTAATACATTGTTTGCTAAATGAGGATATGGCTAGAAATGTACGGATCCTGGGCGCGCGCATCCAGAAAATCGATAAAATTATCCTGTATTATTAAAGAACATTTTCAGTCATTGTATAACGAATATGTTCATTATATACGTGTACGCGCATAGAAACAATAAAATAATGGATGGCGCAATGGTCAGCTTGCGTATCAGCAGGACCTGCATTCAAATCCCGACAGGCTATATACTAAATTTTTATAAATGGAAAACTTTATAAACGAAATCTGTCTGGGCAAACTTTTTTAATACTAAAATAAATTTGTACGCTGTCAATGTGTATTGTTCAAATATATTTTGATAAGAACATTAACATTGACCTTGTTCAAAATGATATGCATTTAGGTTTATTCTAATTTTACTTGTTAGAAAAGCAACAAATTATGTTTTGAATTGGCAATTTATTTAACAGATTAAAACATACATTAACGTGATGGTTCATAAATTCGATGTATTTACATAAATCATTTTACAAATCTATATATGCTTATATAGCAAACGTGGTTTTCAATAAATAAGGGAAATATTATTTATATGAATTTTTTTATATATAAAATATTAAACAACATTTAGAGTTGTAGAAGCATATTGAGCGAATGAAACGAAAAATGAGAAAACTAAACATAATATATTAATTACATCTAAATAATGCAATTTACCCTTATTTGTCTTTTTTATTTTTTTTTTTGTTTAAAGAAATATTAAGCACAATGGCAAATAATTCATTTTAACTATTGCGCATGGAATTTTATACGAAAATTAATTTTGTATTTACACATTTTTTTAATTATTTACAAAACGAAAGTTTGTTTTAGTTAAGTTGTAAAATATGTGCATTTTATTATTTATGTTATAGGTGCAAGATTAAAATTCCATGCCTATATAATAATTTTAGATTTTTCATTATAATTAATACTAGCAATCATTAAAAATTCTTTTATAATATATTACAATAGTGACTAGAAAATGGTTTTCATATTTAAATGTACGATATATTATTATAATAATACATTTATTAATCTTAGTTGGTTCAAGCTTTTCAGTCTGCCATCACAGTATCTGCTCTATGATCGTGCATGTTGGCAAATTCGTTCTGATAATTTTGAATTCTTCGACATGAAGAAGTTGAACAATATCAGTTCGAATTTATTAATTGGCATGCTACGGCCTATATACTATAATTATAATAATTAAATTATATATATATCTTAAATATATATTTTGCTTTTTGTATTTTTTCTTAAAATTAGTGACAGTTCACTACACATTTTTATACAGGGTGTTTTGCAGAGCTCATTCATTAAAGTTTTTGAATTTCTTATAAATTTAGTTTGTTTTAGATTTCAGCATAAATGATTTTTGGATGAAATATCCACAAACACGTGACACCAATTGCGTACATACTATAACCAAAAATATTTGATTGATTAATATTAGTAGAAATCTTTATTAATGAAAAAATGTGACGTGATTTGAAATATCTAAAAACTTTGGCTCCCATAGAGAAACTTTTTTATTCGAAGTTCAAATACTTCCGTAAAACATCCTGTATATATATTTTGTTTTATTTTTAATAGAATTGCTAGATGCAAAATGAGCTTTCATAGAGAGAATGGAATGTATGTGAAAATTAACATCGAACGTAAATGTTTTTCTCCTATTCGGCGCTATATTTAATATTTCTATTTTCTACATAGAAGTAAATGAAAATGAGTCGTGCGTTTCTAGAGTGCGAACGCACACAACATTTTGGCGCTATATGAAAGACAAATTGTAGTATGTTTCTTCTTACATTTGATATTTGTTTAGTTGGCAGTGAAAAAAAAAAGAAAATTTAAAATTAAAATTTTTAGTGCATATATTTTTCTACAATAAATCAATAAAATTTCAAATAAAAACTGCCCATTTCTTCTATAAATTGAGTCATCTACAATTAATACAAACGCATGCACGTATGCAAATTCGAAATATATAACTACAATCTAGACTTATACTTAAGATTCTTTTTTTATTTTAGATTTGAATTATTTATAAATCACTATAAGAGCATAACACGTCTGTAAACTATCCGACACTTAACGAGAATAATAAAAAATCTAATTTAACAAATAACTAAAACATAATCCACTTGATTAAATCATTCATAAAATATCTAGGTTTATGAGCCATTGCTGGTTGATTTTGGTAAACAACTAGATATTTCTTACATGTCTCAGGTACACCTTACCAACTATAACATAGAAAATAAATCACAGAGAGATTATTCTGTTTTAATAATTTACAAACTAAACAACAGTTTTTGTTGTCTTTAATGAATCTCTTTTTTTTACATTTATTATGTTGCCAGCAACATTTACAAACTAAACAACTTTGATTTATAATAAACTTTCTTGAATAATTGGTTCGTTTCGAAACAAGTGATACAAACAGAATTGATTAATATTTAAAGAAACTTGTTATAAAAAGCTTTGATTAAGTGACACGAAAATATTTTAGTATCGTATAGCCTTTTTTAAATTTGCAATTCTTTCACGCTGCTGCTGTTGCAATATCACAAGAAGTAATGCACTTATAGTTCGTCTTATTAATTAATAATATAATTTTATGGCTGTCCAAGAGAAATGTAGGTTAAAAAAAGGATGAATAAAATGTAATTAGAAGAGCGAAATGTATTTTTGAAGCATGTGGATGTGAAATAGAGGAAATTGGCCGTAATGAAAGTGTTAGTCCATTAAAGTCTGTTTGTTGTTTGTTAGAGTGAATTGTACATTAACACGTATATTTGCGTTAGCAATATTTGGACAGCCTTTAGAAAAATATATAATCTAGCATTATAGGTATATATTTTTATATATCTATATATTTATAATTAATTAATAAGGTTTATATAATTATTTACTATGTACAGTGCTATAAAGCTACACGTTTTGCGAACTTTTTCCACCATAATTTTTTACAGTAGATTTTTACAGTAAATACTAAAGAGTATACAATCTACAAAAAATCTTCTGTTTTGTAACAAATCACACATTCCCTTACACTCACTGTATCTTGGTTTTTCTTGTTGATATGTTAACGCAATTGGAGAACAAATTATTAGTTCATCTTCTTTGCCTTGACTAACAAATGATTATTTATTCTCCGTGCTCATTTGTAAAACTATTGTAGTGATAGAAGAAGAATATAAGAAATACAGCGAATGCACTTGGAAATGTGATCCGAGCAATCACATCGATAGTCTTTGCAACTCTGATCGGATGTGGAGGTTCTTTTTTCCGAACCTGTAATATACAAGACTACTCCAGGTTAGACCTTTGCGAAATGTAAAGCTAGAACACAAATCTATCTACACTTAAACGGGCATGCAAAATCAAAAATAAAATTCACAATAGCCAATCCAAAAAAATCTCTAAAGAAATCGAAGATTACCTCAGCACAGCCATTATTTGCTGAATGAGTACAAGGATTTGGTCCACATGTTGTGCAAGTAACAATCTCGTTCGCGACTGCAGCTGAGTCTCGCTTTTTGTCACTCTGTACATAAATAAAAAGAATACATTACATTCATTTTAAATTAATTAAATAAATTTATTATTCATTAATCAAATCACTAATATTACTTATATCACATAAGCGTTTAGGCTTTTAATGGGAGAGAAATAGCAAACGGATATGATTGCAGATTAATTATCTAATACGGACTGTAATCATTTGCATATTTGCAGCGAAATATACTATCTTTAAATAGAGTCTTTATTAAAGCAATTTGATTATACAATATTTTGTTTATTTTGTTAAAATACGCTATTCTTTCAAGTAGTTTAGAAGTTAAACATTCATGTTGCGCGCAAAACTCCAAACGTCAACTATTTCAATTTAAATTTATACAGCTATTGTCAGAACAGTAAAATATTAAGCTTTTCACAATTACGTTTTCACAACTACATTCATGAAATTAACTTTTCTCAATTATTTCATTAAATTTTGCATGAAGTTTATATTAATTTGAAAACTTCTCATTTAAAGATAATATATTGATCTACAATCATGCTTCATTAAACCTTAAATAAATCACATTTAATAATATGAATTAAAAAAGAAGAACAAACTAAAACATTTAAATAAAACACATTTTGATTAATTTGTACGTAATATTGAGACATTTCTAGTTTCATGTACATGACAATCATTCAATATTTATATGACAATACAAATTGGTAAATAATAGATCCATTCAATTTGTGCATTTAATGAATTTCAATTAAATTAGGTTTCACGGTTGACAGATTAGTTAATTAATTATTTTTTTTTGGGATTAAATTCTGTCGAACAAACACTTACAGTCGTATTGGGGCCTGTCGCCCCTTCTTGAGGGGTTTCACAATAAGCTGAATAAAATTCTTGTTCAATTGATTCCTATATTACAAAAGTAAATAAATAATAAAATAATAAATAAATTAAACTATATGGCCTTACGCTAAAAGAAAATGTTAGATTTTTTTTTAAGTAAATGCCTTTTAGTATCAGCTTTGTTTATACAATATTTTTTTCTTTATTTCTGTAAGCTTTAATATAGCTACGAAGCTTTTATTTCAATACAAACATAAAAATCTAGTAAAAGCAAAAAGCCACGTACAGTATTTGTGGTTTATAAATTTTTTTAGTCAACTCCATTTCATTTATATATAATTTTTAATTAGTATTAAACTTTTTGTGCAGTGTATTATATAAAAATATTCATTTTTAACAAAAAAGTAATAAATAAAAACAAGAATTTGCATGCAAAATTTAATTTATTAAACTTTTTCTTGAGTGTTAGTTAAATTCATGCCATATTATAAATTATGAATATATTATTAAAAATAAATTCATATTTTACACACCATGCAAAAAGTTTAAATAAAAAACGTAAATGAAAAGTAGAAAAATTATTAATATTGTTAATAAGAGGAGGAAATAAGCAGTAAAATCATTCCAGTTATTAAAATTTATGTTAAATTGTTAAGTTAAATAAATAAATAAAATTTTTAATTAAATCGTTCATGCGCATGGAAGATAAATTCATGCGCATGCAAAGCTCGCTGTGCTGTGTGAGGGTGTAAGGCTGACAGTGGCGGGGGCATAGGGATACTATATGGCTTACCAGGGGACTGGCCAGGATAATGCCTATCCTGCTGAGCACAGCGGGCAGTCGCTGTAACATGATCAAACAACGTACATCTTATGACCATACATGCTCGTCTTTTTACACGATCTACTTAATTTACATAATTCTCATATTGAGTGACTAGCATTAGTTAGAAGAACGCAATAATGTAATTAAGATATAAATCAATGCATTTATGAAAATTGGATTTTCTATAATGGAGAAATAGTGGCGGCGGCGTTCAACAACAAAGTAAAATTAGAACTTTTCTCAAAGCATAAATGGAAATTTTGAGAGAATTTCTATTTACATACATCTGTATATTAATGTCGCTTTCCCCTATCAATTATTATTGAATTTTGAAATGCAATTACGTTCGTAAATTGAATATCTTTATTGGTATTTGATATAGATTGACATAATTAACTAATACTAGCCAGCATCATAAATTTAGTAAAAAATTTACAATAATTTGCAAATAGATTATTTTACAGTGTCCTTTTTTAATTTCATTTTCATATAATTGGTTTTCCTACACTCATGTTTTAGTATTGAATCGAAACAACACCAAACGTGTAGTGAAGGAAAGACTAATTTGTTTAGTGTTTATAGAGCTGAACCTAAATAATTTATGACAAAATATTATTTACTATTCAATATTCTAAATCGACAGTTTAATATTATGCATTTATAATATCTATAGGATAATTAAAGAATAACTTTATAATTCCCGTTCATTTTTCCATCTTAGAAGTTAATCTTTAGAACCTTTATAATCACCTAGCTTGTGGTTCTGTCCTCGTTTACTTCTATTACGGCTTGCCACTGCTTGTGGCATTTTAATACAACTTAACAAACTGTTTGATTTTTGAGTAAATATTTAATAAATCAAATGCTACTTTAATTAAATTTTCTTTAATACAACGAATAAATATTTGAAATTTATTAACTGTGCCAATTCTTTTTAAAGAATTTAATGTAAATTTGCAACACTTTCATGCATATTTGCAATAATTTAATGAATATACGCAACAATGTCGAATGAATGCACAAAAGATAATTAACGAAATATGAAGTACCTACTTAAGTGAGAATCACTTTTGTGTGTGATATGATTAAATAGTTAATAGAGTGTTGAAATCTATTATTAGATACAATTAAACATGTTGCAATCAGTGGCGTAGCTACTGTGGAGCTGTTGGAGTAAAATTTACTTTCTGCAGGGCGTACTTACGTCCAGTGTTTATTTCACAATATACTACTTTTTTTAAATTCGCAAGTCATCGAACGATATTGTATATTTAGCTGCTAAAAATATTTGTATGATTTAGAATAGAATAGAATAAAATTTATATATTGTACAGTTTTGTCTGTTGATATCTGACGTGTATTTGTCATTGAAGTGAATTTATATCTTTAGTTGTTTACATCTCTTTGCAGAAAATTCTTTACCAATTCATTGTGCTATTGTGGTGTGCTTAGTTCAGTCTCCAAATAAAAACGTAAATTCTTTTTATTATATGTATATTCTATTGTTTTATAAATTTAGAAATCTATTCATTTGCAAATAATAAGGTTTACTTAAATATTTTTATCTTAACAAACATTTTTATCACTAATAGAATATAAAAATTGTATTAGATAGAAATAAAATATTGGGTGAGTGCAAAAATTCGTGCCCGATTTGAAGAAAAATTAAATACATTTATAAATGAGGTAAATTTAAATTAAAATTGATAGTAGTATTAAATATAAAGCAATTGCTATTTAAAAAAGTGATTTTAATATAAATACGTAATTTTGTTTCTAAAAGAAGGTATAAAAATTAATTTGAGTCTACCCATGATTCTTTTATTTTGTATATTTATCAAATAGCATTGAACATTTTATGCGCACAAATTTATTTCCAGTCTATGTTTAGTGGCACAAAATTCTTCATCACTTCATCAATTTTATAGTGTGCAATTATTCTATTTCTTTCTAATAGCTATTCTTTCTATATTTTATATTATTCGCAGCGTTTGCGCTTAAATGTTAAAAACATAAATGTTTGAATCTTTATTTTCTATTTCCTAACTTTCTTGATTGTTTTCTTTTAATTTATACTAAATATAATCTTTAACTTTTTGAAGCACATTATGTATAGGGCCTTCAGAAGGTGTTTCTAACATTTAATGCATTTGGCCCCTATATAAAAGAGACTACGCCGCTGGTTGCATAACTGTTTTACAATTTACTCTATATCAGTTAATTCATTAATGTATTATATTTCAATGTATATGTAACTCTATGTATGTTACAATAGGAATATTTGGTAAACCAAATTTTGTAATATTAAACATTTAGGCGAAACTCGTTAGAATATCTTCCTTAATTTATTACTTTATGAACAGTATTGTTTTACTCATACACAATATGTTCCAGTGCATTATTTACTTATTGCTTGAGTCACTTTGATATTCATAGATTTTGAATTTATTATGAAATTTTCTTTAATATCTATGCACATAGAATTTCTTATTAAGTTTATTTATAAATATTTACGGCATAATAAAAAGCGAATTTAATTGAAATTTTTTAGTGATCATTAAATAAGAAATATGTTTATTTGAATCTATTAAAATAGTGCATTTAATCAATTTAGTTGATATATCATTTATAAATCAATCTAATTGGTTAATATAATTGCAGTTATTGATCGTTTAATATATTTATTCAAAATTAATTAATATTGTAACATAATATTTATGATTGTGTGAGGAAAATAGAAAACTGATGCAAGCAAATATCTTTATTGTCAAAGAGACATTTTTATATTTGCCAACCTAAAACAACAATTCCTATTTACACAATTTTCCTTTATGGAAATACGATAAATCAAATTGACAAAGTTTTTGGATAACAGTTCAGCTATAACTAAAAGTTTTTTTAGGATCTCGCAGAAAAAAAAATCAGAATCTTGTTATACTATAAAAGTTTATAACTTACTGAATAATATTATGTCTATGTATAAATTTAAGTAAATATATTTTATTCTTCCTGATATAAAATAGGAAAATCGTTTCATAGAAACGTATTGATTTCACAATGAATATTTTAATATTAAACTGTCCATATTATGTATACGGGGGAAAGTATTGTTAAATAATCTAGAAATAAAAGTTTCTAATTCTAAACTAAACTACAAATTAAAATTTAAAAACTAATTATAGGAACTTTTAAATTATATATTTATTATTTTGTCATAAAAATTATTTAGGAAAATATTGAAACATAGCATGCACTATAATTGGTCACATGCAATTAGAATAAGAAGAAATAGAATGAAGAAAATTTGCATTAGAAGTGTAAAACGAACACTGTCACACATACTGCCACAAAAAGTGATTATTTTAATCATTTTCGTACTTTAACACAAACATTATTTAATTTTTCAATAATTTCTTTCTATCTGATTAGCAAAGGTTTTTATTTTGCAATAATCAATAATATTTTTTGTCATAAACATAAACAGATTGATACGAGCACGAGATAATTACACATCCAACTGGAACTATTTATAATTTATTTAAATTATAGTTGCGAAGAAGTTAACCGATAATATTAAAAAGTTTTCATAGTTTAGGAAAACTTTCTTATAAGGCATCTAATTTTCAAGTCGATAAAGATGTTGTGTATGTTAAATTAGTTTCGTATACTAAATATTGATTATCAATTATAATTTTTATCAAAAGAATGTCATTTTTTTATTGATTTCAATTATAGTAAATGTTCTGGTTGAATGGTAATTTTTAATATCATAAAAAACGTTTAGAAAATTAATGATGTAAAAGTAGGACTTACTTGTGTGACAGGATTTTCCCCTGGTCTATAGACTACATTATGTAAAGGTCTTTTTCGCCCTACGTAGTTGACACAAACGAACTCTAAAAGGGATGCGTAAATGAAGCACATGCAAACCCCATCCCATACATTCATCGCTGTTAAATTTGACACCACCGGTAACGTCGAACGAAATCCATTCGACGTTGTGAAAAAATTGAGCATTGTTGTCACACCTGAAAATTAAATTCAATTTACTCGGTTAGTTGAGGTAAAATGCGATTTGTTTCGCATTATATCGATAGAAGAAGATTGTTTTCGTATATTCCCATGGTATATAATATGTGAGGTTTAGTTTATTAAGAAAAAAGGAAAAACACATTTCAGGCTTCGTTTTTGCTGTATTAAAGGCACGAGAGTGATTTCTTACTACTCCCAACTCTTACAAATTACAAAACACCTTTGGGATTTAGCCTTTTTCTCATTTTCCAAACGCAAACGTAAATAAAATTTCACTCAATTTCACATCTATACGTTTATCAATTAATGACTCACCTATCATAACTCTAGCAGGCACAGCGTTCCATTCCAACCAGAATGTTATAAATGAAGATGTTACTAATATTATTCCCGGTATAAATACTGTGGTAAAATAAAATGCTCGATCTCGTGTAAATTTCAAATCTACTTTCAAGCAGCTGTAATTACCTAAAAAAAAAACAAGATAAAGGAAATATATTGCTTTTAGAAAAGATTTTCATGATGAAGTGTTTTTTTCTGTTCAATTTTTACAAGTATATACAAGAGCATAAAATGAAAAGAAGCAATTAAATTGATCGATTATATTTTATTAATTATATTAAATCATTTTTTGAGATAAATAATTACTCTTATTTATATTCATGCAGTGTTAGGGAAAAGTTCCGGAATGGTCTATTATCTTCGTTAATATTAATTCGATGTTTCTCAAATTTGCCACCAATATACATATAGTAAACATTAATTGATGATATTTTTAATTTTGTTAAATTTCCCAGTTAGCCGGATATGATGACAACGCCCTATATATTAAATTAAAAAATATTTTTAATTTAAAACTTCCTCCAAAAAGATAAATATGAAGACTTTAATATTAAAAGAAATGCTAAATCAGAAATGCAACAAAACTAAAAATTTCATCATAAAACTCTTTAATGTCCACTATATATCGTATTAATGAAGATATTCGACCCATGTATAACACCCTGTATAACATAATTCTTATTAGTTGTTGGAATATTAATAAATAACGTGGAGAAGGTCGAAATTTTGTTTTCCCAATAGTAACATTCACGAACTTAAAGATGACACAAATTAATCTGAATTAAATAACAACATTGACAGTACAACATTCATTTCCATTATCCTCAATAAATGTTCATTTTTATAAAGATGAAACAACGAGCAGATAAAGAGAAAAAAATTGGTTTGCTTAGTTTAAATCCTTTTTAGAAAAGTAATCTTTCTATCGTGATATTGTTCCCAAAACAATCATCATGAAGTAGGAAAGTTTTCTGAATACTAAATAACTAAATTAGAAAACCCACCAACCTTAGCAAATTCAAAATCTATTTACATGATTGCGCTTAGTTTTGGTTGCAACTTTATGATTGGCATGAAATTTAAGCGAACATACATATAAACAAGAGAAAACATTACAGAAAAGATAAGTAAGAACAAAACATAAAAGAAAACTAATGAAAATATGAACTTTCATAACTCGTTAACAAATTTAATATAAAACTTTACTTAAAGTGTTAAACTAAACTCAAAGTTATCTTCGTTGTTTTGGTTTTGTTGTAATTTCTCTTTAATTTTTCCTTCTGTTCAAAATTTTCTACTCAAAAAAGTAATCGTTTTAAAATGATTCTTTTGAAATTTGATTCCCAAGTCAACACGAATAAATAATGTAATATAGATAAGGCAAAAGCTTAGTGATTCTAAGCACATAATAGTGCAGAAAATACCTTGAGTCTCAAATCGTTTTGAGCAGAGATTGCAAGCGAACGTTCCTTCTCTTTTTCTGACTGATTTTCCTCCTGCAAATATATAATATTCTAACCTCTACTCTGTTATAAAAGTGTAGATAACTTTTTTTGTATAAAAAATACGTAGGAATGATGTAAAATGAAGCAAAATAATGGCTTAGGAATCAGATTTCAAATTGCTCTCTACATTTTTTTAATATGTTTTATACACATTTTAACAAGTATAACATTTATGATGAATCTCAAGAGTTTTCTATATCCGTCCTTTTATGATGACTGTAATTAAAAAAAAGTATAATATCACATGCAATCTTTTTTCATGCCAATTCATGTTCGTTCTTTTATTCATTAAGAGAGAGAGAGAGAGAGAGAGAGACTTGAGACACGCCGCGAATGTCATGTTAGTAATCTTATTGTATTAGAACGGAGATAGAAACGATTTGGAAGTATAATGTGCATAATAATTACCTCTCCAATTAGACTTTGTAGGGCATAACAGTGTTTGATTCGCAA
>JAODFZ020035827.1:0-11448 GCA_027574845.2 Deinopsis erosa
AAAATATCTTAAAATTTCTTAAAATGTCATTGCTACGGAAATTCTTGCAATTATTTCGCTATAAATATTGTATGTGTTTATTTTAAACATATCTTTTCCAGTAAATGTTGTGTCATCAGTATTGTAATTACATATTTTCAAACAAAAAATGTTTTATTTTATTCATTAAAGTAAAAAAAATCCGATTCTGAGGCCGCTGCAATTCAGAGGCCACAGGCGCACGCCTCGTGCGCCTTTGCGAAGATCCGCCACTGCGTGTGTCATCATGTCACTAGCGAGTCATTTTGTTTCATTGTCTACAAAATGATGAAATTAAGAAATTCCTCAATATTATTTAAGTTTCACATCAATTTTTAACGCTAGAAGAAGCTAGCAAAGTTTAGCAAGTTTTTATGTTTGACAATCTAGTTTGACAGATAAAATAGATAGTAAACTATCCCAATGTAATAGACGCTTTAGCGAAGCTCGACTGTAATTGATTGTTTTGTGTATTAACAAAAATAATTGTATTATTAGCGTAAAAAACAAGTTATTTTAAAGTTATGTTTTAATAATCATTTCATAACGCCTTTTATAGTAAAGTCTTGCCATTTCGGAATGTTCGATATTATCATATATATTAGCGAGCAATTCAATATATTATAATATGACACTTGTAGATATGAGGCGACGAGAATAGCGGTGGCACATCTACACTTACAAATGTTCCGAGTTAATCGCGTTTATAGGTACGCTCACATTTTCTCTTGTTTATTATATTATATTACATCGAATCAACGTCATAGTTTAATACAATGATAAGAAACAAAGTAACTAATTTGTTGGTATATATTTACAATAATAATTATAAAAATTTGATACTTTTGCTCTTCATAGAAATATACCATAAACTGATACATTGGGGCTCATACACACGAGCGACATTTAAGCCGCGCGGCGCGAACTGTGTCCGTTTTTTTGTTGAGTAATAGCCTTTCCTTGTTTGAATCCACATAAGTCAGACAAGGAAAGGCGATTACTCAACCAAGATTCGGATGCGCCGCGCGGCGAAAATGTCGCTCGTGTGTATGAGCCCTTAAGCTATGCATATTATATTTATAAAAAAACAACATGCTTATTATTACAATTAGAAGAATTTGATAATAAATAAACATTTATCAAGAAATACAATCTTATTTAAACCGCCAAGTCAATATTTTTTTTAAGCACTTAAAAAAAATTTCTGAATAAAAGAAATAACATATTCAGAAAGGGGTACAATTTGAGGATTATTTTTCACGAAAAAACGGATTTTTATTTTTTTTCTAGATGTGTCATATACATAATCTTTTTAAATGCGCTGCTACCTTTCGGTGTAGGGAACACTTGTAAATAAATTTCTTTAAATTGATTTAAAGGTCAATAAAAGTGACAAGTTTAAATTTACTAACAAAATAAATATTAAATAGACAGCAAAATTAAGTAACTTTTAAATCTGAATACCAGCTCCACTGTGACAATCTACGCTCATATAGTGTGAAATGAAGAGCTGTTTTATGGGAAAAATAATGTAAACAAGCTGCGCCGCGCTGCAAGTGTGAAGGCAGCCTTAAATCTGAATATCAGCTCCACTGTAATTGATATTAATATTCACAATAATTAATATTATTATTGTAAACAAAAAGTTATTTTAAAGTTATGCTTGCATATTCATAACACAATGCATATTACAATAAATTCTTGCTATTTGGATAAAAAATGTGGACCAATCAAAACACGCTTATACATTCTGAAATTAATATCGCAGGTTGTAAAGATAATCGAGGCTTCACTGTATTTTAAATGCTAAATTTTACAATCAATTTTTTTTTTTAACAAACTGTTAATATTTTAATAAAATGTTAAATTGAATTGTTTATTATATTATATTACATCGAATCAACGTCATTGTTTAATACAATGATAAGAAACAAAGTAACTAATTTGTTGGTATATATTTACAATAATAATTATAAAAATTTGATACTTTTGCTCTTCAAAGAAATATACCAGAAACTCATACATTAAGCCAGAGGTTCCCAATCTTTTTCGGTTTGCGGCTCCCATAATACATTGGATTTTTTCCGCGGCTCCCTTAACACATCAAATTTTTTTCTAAATTTTTTATTTTTTTAAGAAATTGGAAAACTTTGTTTTTTAAAAGCGATTACCCATTTAACAGCAAAAAATTAAAAATTTCGGTAATATCCATATTGAGACTATAGACAACCACCATGGTCTTGATTGTAGCTGCAGGTCATGTGTCCAAATGCATTCAATAAGGGTTCGATACGCAGCATTCACGATTGATGCCGCAAAAATTCGAGAATTGAAAATTCCAAGAAAGTTAACAAATTGTTCGCGGCGCACTTATGACGACAACGCGGCTTCCCAGGGCGCCGCGGCGCACAGTTTGGGAATCACTGCATTAAGCTATGCATATTATATTTATAAAATAAACAATTAGACGAATTTGATAATAAATAAACATAATCAAGAAATAAAAATGTTTCGCTGCGCGCATACAATCTTATGTAAGCCGCCAAGTCAATATTTTTTTAAATATTTTTTTAAGCACTTAAACAAATTTCTGTATAAAAGAAATAACATATTCAGAAAAAGGTACATTTTGAGGATTATTTTTCATGAAAATATATTTTTTTTGTAGATGTGCCACCGCTATTCTCGACGCCTCATATACATAATCTTTTTAAATGCGCTTCTACCTTTCGGCGTAGGGAACACTTGTAAATAAATTTCTTTAAATTGATTTAAAGGTCAACAAAAGTGACAAATTTAAATTTACCAACAAAATAATATTAAATAGACAGCAAAATTAAGTAACTTTTAAATCTGAATATCAGCTCCACTGTAATTGATATTAATATTAACAATAATTAATATTATTATTGTAAAAAACAAGTTATTTTAAAGTTATGCTTGAATAATCATAACACATTGCATATTACAATAAATTCTTGCTATTTAGTCAAAAAGTGTGGACCAATCAAAACGTCGCTTATACATTCTGAAATTAATATTGCAGGTTGTAAAGATAATCGAGACTCCACTGTATTTTAAATGCTAAATTCTACAATCAAAAAAATTTTTTTTAACAAACTGTTAATATTTTAATAAAATGTTAAATTGAATTGAATTAAAGTAACAAAACGTCATTAAGATAATTCATCAATAAAACAAATGTATAACCGATAACGTCACGAGATAATTTACCGTGTGAACGAATCATTATATCGAAGTTTGATCACCATTGAATAGAATTCTATATGCGATTGCCTTATATGAAAATGCTAACACATTATGAAACGCCACACAACTTTTACAACCTTTTAACAATCTTTTCTTAATATTGTTTAAACGTAACGTGTCGCGCGCGCGCGCGTTTTCAATTTAATTCCCAATCAATACACACACAAAGGAATCAATTAATGTATGCATAACCTAATCGCTTATCGCGCGTTCATTTATTTAGGAAAAAAAAAGCGAATCGCAATTTGTTATTCATTCATATTGCACTCATTCTTTCTCCTCCTTAATACCTGCATTATAAGCAAATTGCATTACAATTTATAAGAATGTGAAAGGTAAATAATGCCATGCCTATTTTTTATTAACATTTTAACTTTTCTAAATTACTGTTACAGCGGATAATATACGACAATTATGCAATTTCTTCTACTACTACTACTAACTAGTGAATGCTTTTTCATATTCTTTATATGTCATATTTATTCCATAAATTTTTATTGCTCTTACCACATCTTTTTTTTTTACTAAAAATCGTTGCATTTTCCATTAAAGCAGTATAAAGTGTAATAAATTACGCTGTGAAAATTTATGCACTTTTCTTTATGATTCTATTTCTAACATCTAGGCGCCACATGCAACCCATTTTCAAATGTGTACACGCAATTTTTTCCCATTACGTGTGTTATAATGAGAGAAAGAAAAACTAACTACAACCCCAATAAACTTTTATCATTCAAAGCTAAACTGAAAATAAAATCATTATTTTAAAAGCAGAAAAATAATTTCTTATTTCATTGTTAATAATGTTTTATGATTATTTTTATCACCGTACCTAATTTACTATTAAAAATGAACATTATTTTGTTTTTAATACCTACAACTAACAATATAAAACAATTAAAATTAATTTTACAATTTGCTTATACGAACAATGATTAATTGTTCGTTATTGTAATATTGAAAGCAAAAAAATAGATTACACTCAGTGGTGTCATCTAAAATATAAACGCACTTGTATGTTGAATTATTTTTTTTAGTTTTAGGGTCAAACATTTTTATATTTAAAAAAAAAACAAAATAATTCTAAACAAGGAAATTTTTAGCGTAAATATAAATACATATTTAAATACATCTTTGCAATTAGACTTTGGTACCTCATCAGTTTTCTTATCAATTTTACATAAGTCCAATGTGCCGAATTAATTGAAAAAAAAATGAAATAATTCTAAACAAGGTAATTTTTAGTCTTAAATATAAATATTTAAATTCATCTTNAAATGAAATAATTCTAATCAAGGTAATTTTTAGTCTTAAATATAAATATTTAAATTCATCTTTACAATATTTCCCACAATAGACTTTGGTGCCTCATCATTTTTCTTATCACTTTTACACAAGTCTACTGTGCCGAATTAATTTAAAAAAAACAAAATAATTCTAAACAAGGTAATTATTAGTCTAATTAAAAATATATAAATGCATCTACAATATTTCCCACAAGAGTCTTGGTGCCTCATCAGTTTTCTTATCATTTTTAAGACTTCTGTGCGCGTGTTTTCACTTTAAAATAAACAATAAACATAATACTAATTAATAATCAGCAGAACCCTGGGAATGTGATAAAATTATAAATGTAAATAAAATTGTGCAAGAATCAAATAAATATTTTTGTAAAACAAATTCAGTTCTGGATGGTGTTTATGACATCTACCATAGTCGGTTACTAATTGAGTCATTAGCGTATCAAATCATATTTCTATAGGAATTGTTATAGCTCACGGCGTAAGGTGACTATCTACATAGTTAATAAAACATCCAGGGTTCGAATTCCACTAATTGTAAGACTATATTTTTATTGCATTATTTATACTAATTATAACTAATAATAGATTATTAATTTTTTTAATTTATAAGTGTAGTCTCAAGGATAATATTTGTTTTAATAAACGTTTTATCTATTGCTACATTAATCTTTTGTTTAATAACTAGATACATAATAAAAGTCATACAAATATCACATTTAATATTCAAATATCATTTAATTGCAAGCACGAATAAACATTATAATACATTTTTCGTGATATGAGTAATGAATAAAAATGAACGAATCTGTATGTTAAATAAATATACAACTGCATTTACTATTTTTAAATAATAAATAAACAGAATGCAATAAAATTGAACGCAACTCGGCTTCAAGAATGTTAATCGTTGGATAATTATACTTTGCACAAGTTAGATTGAATAATTAGTATTAAATCAAATACGTATTTAAAATTCACGTTATTATTATGAATGATAATAATTTATTTGCGTAGAATAAAAACCTGTTTTTAATATACCATACGTATAAATAAGGAGAAAAAACAATTCAAGGTTGAATGTGTTTTGATTTATGATCAACGTTTCACATAAAAAATTCTATTGTCATGTCAATAAAATATCAATAAACTTATTGAACTTTATTTGTTTTATGTCTAGATGGCTTCATTACCACTTTCACGAAGCTCAACTTATTCAAGCTCCGATTCGGACGATTCGGAAGCGGATAGTGCCATGTTAGCCGGTTGCAGTCTACAGGAGATTCGACAGGAGGATCTGGCTGCTATTCTGCCCGATCAGCAGGAATGTGATGCGTTTGGGGCGTTCGAGGAGAATGAAAAGAATTCGCCACAAACGGGTGATGCGTCCGGCTCTGATATGGAATTACCGCAACAGGCTGTCAACGCGCTTATACAGCGTACAACAGAGAGTTCCAGCGAATCCGAATCGCATCCACCGCCGAATCCGGGTTCGTTGTACGCGAATAGTCTCCTACAGCAATTTGTCGCTCAAACGCAAATGCTCAATACATCCTCAACTAACAATTCGCAGGATTTGCCCTCGGGGGCGCAATCTGCGTACAGTAGTAATTCAGGCGCGTTGGAATCGGATGCGGTGAAGAGGAAGCGCGGTAGGCCTAAGAAGGTGCGCAAAACTTTGAATAATTCCAAGGAGAAGGCAAGCAAGCCGTTGAATTCGGTTGAATATTGCGGCTATCCGAATGTCTCGCCCGATTCGGGTATACAGAATAGTCCTGATCACGTTACAAGCCCCGAATGTAGTCCTTTACCAGCAACAGCGGCTCCCAAAACGAAATATAAGCCAGAAAAGGAGAGGAAATCTAGTAGTAGTGTGGCCAGTAGTAAAATCAAAGAACAACCAAAGCTTACTGTAACGTCGAATCGCTTCGACCGCATTCTATATGGGCATGCCGATCGCGTTCTCTATCCGCCGAGGAGGAAAGCGGGCCGACCACCTGTAAGCAGTAGAAAGGGACCAGGACGACCACCAAAGCATAAAACCCTCATCGAACAGAAACAGAATGTCGGACAAGAGAAGGGCGGTGGTAGTAAGGTGGTGTTGAGCAAAAGTAAGAAAAGTGATAAAGATAGGAATTGTAGTACAAAAGTATCAAAAGCGTCGCATTTATATGAAATATGTGAAAGGGTCAGTAAAAGTTTAGAGTTTATTAATAAAGCGGATGGCGATAAAGTGGATACGAAAAGTAAGCAAATAGAAAAGGAGAAATGCAAATATCTAACGCTGAAAAATGCGAAATTGATGCACAGCAAGCACAAACACAGAAAACATAAGAAATGTAAATTCAAAATAATGAAGGCGGTCACGTCAACATCCGCAACGGCGCCGGACGACATCAAACTGAATAGTGAAATAGATAAATTAGAGCAGGATTTTATAAAGTTTTGTAATATTAGTGTAAATAAGCCAGTTAAAGAAAATGTGCCTGAAATACTTAAAACACTTAAGAAGGTTTCGAAGAAACGCAAAACATCTGATTATAACGAACGCAAGAAGAAGAAGCAGAATACGGCTAATGTCAAAGAACCAACCAGTAACGAACAGAGATTGCCGTTGAAGAAGCGTCACTACCATCTAACGTCGAATAATGAAAATAAACCAGACAATGCAATCAATGCATTGTCGGAGGAAAACGAATCGAAGAATAAGTCGAATAAGAAATTGGATTTGGCTAAAAGTCCAATACATAACAATCAATCTAAGCAACCCATTAAAGTATCCAGTATTAATAATAATGAATATGAAGTTAATAATGTTGAATCTCATATTGATGAAGCAATTGAAGCGTGCATAACAAAATATTCGTCACCAGCAGTCATCAAAATAGATCAAAATGTCAAAGTTGATGATACGGTTCCTAATGATACGAAATTACCATCGTCACTAACTACACCAAAGAAACGTCATCGACTTGAGCAGAATATCCATTCCTTGCCAGAAAATATGAATGAAGTAAGTATAAAAAATGAGTCCTTGGAAAATGTAGTGAATGAGCTGAAAATGAAACGTAATTTAACCTCAAAATTGAATGAGAATACGATTAAGAGGAGCGATACGAGAAAAAAGAATCGTTTGGAGGATTTGACATCGACGTTGGCATCGAAAATTAGCACTAATGACGACGATTCAGCGATGAACCGAAGACGGAAAGATGGCGATAAGGTTAAATCTGAAGCGGATCGTGCTTCCGTGATTAAATATCCGGTTTGTAAGAAAGCGAATCCGATTGAGGCGGAAAATTTGGATTTGGTGGTTGATGTAAAACCGACCGGTATTTTCATGCCGACCGTCGATTTGGAATTGGAGAAGCCTAGAAGTGGTGAAAACAAAATTGATTCTAATAAACAAATTGCTGAATCTGTGGAAGGTGTTAAGAAGCCGAACATTAAAGAAATGAAGCGAAAAGTGCGTAAACGTCGTACTATAAATCGTACTGGCTTTCCCACCGTCAAGCGTAAGAAAAAGAAGCCTACGCCCATTCAACCAACCACTTTGAGTTTACCAAATAGTTGTGATAGAGTGCCGAATGATGGGGAGGAGTATCTTAATTTTGTGGAGCGTACGTCCAGTCCATGTAGCAGTGATATCTTCTCAAAGTTTGAAGTGCTTAGTGAGTGTAATAGTCTTCCACAAGACGAACGCATCGATTTTGATAGTTTGGATCAAGAAGGGATGATGTTGCGTTCACGTGATATTTCGCCGGCTAATTTGACCGATGTCAGCACAACTCATAAATTTACACCAGACCACCATACACGCAGCAGTAGTTTAGAAGATCTGTCATTGGAGTTGCGTTTAGAGAAATTGAAGAGTGGTAAAATTAAACGGAAACGTGAAAGTCTAGAGCGGAAATGTAATGACAATACGATGAAACGCAAACTTAGAGAAATATCGCCGGCGAACAGTCTTGAACCAATCACCGAGAAGCGGTTAAAGGATGATTTGGTTAACGGTTCGGGGGATGAATCGCGGCGAAGTCGTCGCATGCCTAGATGGCGCAAAAAGTATCTGATCGCCGGTCTTTTTTCGGACTTCTATAAAGGTGGTGAGGAGACGCCGAAATTGCGCCGCAACGAAACGCTTTGCAATAAAGCGAAAATTATCTATAAGCCGGAGGAACATCCCTATGGGCTATTACCACCACCATTACATTGCGGTAAATCTATACGATGCACATACATACCATTTCAACTACCCTACGATTTATGGTGGCAGCATACACATTCGCAACTACCAGGCCGCGATATAGTGCCATCGTGGAACTATAAGAAAATCAGGACAAATGTGTATAATGTGAAGAATACAGCGACTGCATGTGAATCGCAAGCTTGCAATTGTACATCAGGTTGTGGAGATAATTGCATAAATCGTTTGGTGTTGGCTGAATGTCCTGCGACGCATCGCTGCCAAAATCAAAAAATTCAGAAGCACGAATGGGCGCCTGGTTTAGAGAAATTTATGACTGCAAATAAAGTAAGTATTAACTATTTCATTCATTCAATGGGCTACTTGCGCGTTTTTTTAAAATTTTTTTTTTTCGAATCTATACTGTATACCGGGTGTTCGTCGATTCAGGCTCGGTGGTTTTATCACTTCCGGTTTCTCCGGAAATGATGCCAACTTTTGATTTTTCAAATGGAACACCTTATATATTTTTACATATTCGAAATCAGCGTTTCATTAAGAGTTCAAAACAATTTTGTTTGTTAAAAATTTTTTTTTTCATTTTTATCAATGTATCAATTTTTTTTAAATTAAAAATTATTTAAAAATTTAATTAATTATTATTATAATTAAAAATTACGATTGTTAAAATTAATAAAATATAATGTTTGAAAATTTAAATTGTTGATAAAAATTTTTAAAAAAATCTTTTTTTTATCAAAAATTAACAAACGAAATTGTTTTGAACTCATTGTCAAAATGAAACGCTGATTCCGAATATGTAAAAATACATAGGATGTTCCATTTGAAAATCTTAAGTTGGCATCATTTCCTGAGAAACCGGAAGTGATGCACAGTCATACATATTGCCAATCAATCAGAAATCTGTCACAATGCTTAAGTTCTGAATTTCATTTCTTAATTTTCATAAATAAAAAAATGAAACGACCGTACCTGAATACGCGAACACCCGGTATAGTACACCCTGAAAATATTTTGTTTCAAAGATGTATAGTTTTCGAGTTATTAATTATTAAAGTTTGATTTATAAAATACGCGTTTAAACAGTCCGTGACGTCAAAAAGTATAACTTCGCAGTAACTAGAAGCGCATGAGATTTGTTATGGACATTACAGATTTCTTATATCATTCGAATTACAATTATTTAATATTTAAATCTTAAATAAGTATGCCATACTATGATAATTTTATAATAAAAAAATTATTTTTATCTATTAGATATGATATAAGAAATATATACAGTAGAACCTCTTATAACGAGCATAATTCGTTCCAGAATCTTACTCGTTAAGCGAATTTCTCGTTAAACGAATCACCATACAAATCAATCTAAAAATGTCTCGGGAGCAGGGACTTCCCCTCTCTGCGTAACTCGTTATGCGAATTATCGCTCGTTAAGAGAGCAACTTCTTCATATTTTTTTGTGCTCGTTATGAGAGGTTCGACTGTATTGTTATATCATTGAGTAAAAAATGATTATATCGTAAAATTAATCAGATATCCTGTTTACATCCCCTTTTTTTTTCGTAGAATACTTTCTACTCATTTTTTTAATCAAAATTAACTGTTCTGTTCAGTCCCCAACAAAATTTCATTTCTTAACCTGGGATCGATCGCATATTGAAAACTTAACGAGAGCGGTCGCGAGTTGGTCATTTTGACCGAATAATGTAAACTTTATTACATATGTAGAATATGATATTATCGAGATAAAAAATGACATAATTACTTGCTTAAAATTTATTTTTATATATATTAACACATTAGTCAAAAAAAAAAATGGCGTTGTACTTCACACACCTCTTGTGAACGGATGCTCACTAATCACTAGATTATAAAACTAAACAAACTTATATAAACAATAACACCTAAATATTTATATGAAATTTATGTGCCGACTGAATAACTGCATACCGACAATAACATATGCAAAATTTTATAAAAATACCTAATTCGTCGCAAGACGGTCAATATGACCGATTCACAGAAGCAAGGGGTAATAACACCCACACCACATAAAATTAAGCAATCAATTAACTTGCATTAACAGCATTATTATGTTTTGGAAGCATTCCTAGATGCATAGCGTTGCCGGATGCGTAAGTTGTCAGCAAAATTTAAATTTGTCGGTATTTTAGTAACATTAGCGACCGTTCCCGGTTTAAACATCGCCAGTGTTTATTATTTCTACGTTTTTACATTTTTAATCGCTTATATTTATTATGGCTTCAAATAAATATTGGTGTATTGTACCTTTGTGTGCAAACACATAAAAAAATCCGATAATTTATTAATTAATTAATACTTTATGCCATAACAAATAAAATATTGCTTTTTTACTTTTAATATCTACCATATACAGGGTGATTCAGTTTTAACCTTGTAAATTTTAACACAATATTCTCCTCGTCGTACTGATTCAGAACACCCTGGATATATGCCTCCTACTCGTTTCCTAACAAAGATACAGGGTCTCAAAGTTAAAAAAAAAATATCATTTTTTTATCATATCTATTAGGAAACAACTGCAAATCGAATGAAATTTTGTATACATAGCTTCTTTATGAAGGCCTATTTTTTTAAATTATTTTTATCTAATTTTGACACACCAGT
>JAODFZ020035839.1:0-10887 GCA_027574845.2 Deinopsis erosa
AAAAGAGTGGAACAAGGGGGCATAATGTAGGGGCGCAGGTATGTAATGGCGCTAAAATTTAAAATAATTAAAAAATTGTTTTTAATACACATTTTATTCATTTTAAAAATCAAATATTAAAAAAAAAAAATTTATTGCCACAAATATAGACTCATGAAAATTGTGGAACAAGTGGGGCATACTGTAAGGGTGCAGGTATGCAGGGGCGCTAAATAATGACTGACAATTTTATGAAAAAAATTAAAATATGTAATTAAAAATAATTTTTTTAAATATTTATTCATAGGGGTGGCATATACAATGTCGAATATGTATTGGCACAATGACAGCATCATAAAAAAGAGTGGAACAAGGGGGCATAAGGTAGGAGCGCAGGTATGCAATGGCACTAAAATTTAAAATAATTAAAAAATTGTTTTTAATATTTATTCATAGGGGGCGGCATATATGTATGTCGAATATGCCTCGAATGCATCTAATTACCATGTATCATATGTTCATAATTTAAAAAAATATTGTGAAGTTATTGGCACAAATACTGCATCATAAAAAAAATTCAAATAATTAAAATAAATAATCCATGACTTAACAATTTAGCAGATTTTATTTTTTTTAAGTTACTTATATAAATAAATCATTTTTATTAATTTTAGCGAGCATATTATTTAATAACATTTTTAATCTTAACGATTGTTTGATTGCTGTGCTAAAAAAAAGTTTATTTTTATTTATATAAAAAATGCTGACTTTATATACAATTGTATTTCCGTTTATACACTTTCTCACAGGTTGTCCTTTCTGAGAACTGGTTGGTGTTGGCAACCCTACTAATAATACTTTGATAATTTTCATTAAATATTTATTAGAACTTTTTGATCTAAAATCAATTGTTTGTAATATAAAATATAAAAAATAATTAATTATACTTTAAAGTATTATTCGCATTTAAATAATTTTTCTCAATAAAATCCAATTTAGAAATAAATTTTGCAAACTTTCTCGTCTAAGTTTATAAGAAATTGAATAAAAATTTTGATTGTTTCAAGTTTAAGTGTTTGTTATTGGATTTAATAAGCAATAATCAATAGAATCGAATAAGAAGAAGAAAACAGAACACACACACACACACATAGTGAAAACTTTATTTCAATTTTAGACATAAATGAAGATGTATTACGGATGAAACCATTACAGAAGAAAATTCTTTTGAATTGTTTCAAGTATTTTATCCTCACACTCTCTCTCTAAACATTACACCCACAAGTAGCAGTGAGGAAGAAGAAGAAGAAGAAGAAGATGAAAGAAGAAATACAAACTCATTCATTGTTACGTATTCTTTTCATTTCCAATATTCTTTTCATAGAAATGGAAAACATTTTTATTTATATCAGCCACCCACTTCAAGTAAAATGTATTTACAAATTGCAATAATATCAATGAATCGAAACAGCGCGCAATTGTTTAAATTCAAATAATTTTATTAATTTATTCACTAATTTAATCGTAACTGAAAAATAGTATTGATAAACATTAATTAATTGACTAATTGATATTGTATAATATTGATTGAATGAAATGATTTTTTTTGTGTGTTTTTTTGTGTTAGTAGAATGGGAAAAAGGTTAAACTGAAAACGGGCATTTCGAATACAATGTTTTAATTACGTGTAGGTGGCATTAAATTTTGTAATCCTAAAATTCGAGGGAGTATTCGAACAAATCGCTTAATTCATTAGCACAAAAACCTAATCCATAAAATAAATCCACTTAAACATAACTCAGAGGAAAAAAGCGAGAGAGCGCGCGCGAGGAGAGTGCGTTACGGCTGATTTATTGTCTCCGGTATTCAATTTACGGGCCAATTTGTGTCGAGTGGATTTAGCGATCGGATTCACCCAGTAGCGGGGGTGCTAATAGCTTTTACAGCCGGTACTAAGAGTTAACACATCGTGTGAAGCGACCCACTTGAATACTGTTTATCTTACACATTTTACACGCAATTCTTTTACCTCTTTTAACATCGTCTTTTTTGATTGTTTGTTTTTGTACTCGAAATTTATTTTTGTTAATAGACAAAATTTATTGCACTCAATTAATTATTTACCAATTTTAAATTGCAATATGAAATTTATTCTTTTTGTTCGTTTTTCCAAAAAAAAAAAAAATGAGTTGGCAGGGAATTAAAAAGCAAGAGAAAAAGAAGAAATGGAAACTTTATTTTAATTTAGAATGAAACACGACGACCGTCAACGCATCTGATAAACTTTTTTCCCTATAATTCGCTAACATTTTCTTCTTTCATTTCTTACTTTTTTTTTCATCTGAAAATATTAAAGTTTGACTTTATATAAGTTTTAAATATTTTTTTTTATAATTACGTTTAAAGCTAAAACATTTCCATTATTAATTTTTTTTCTATAAAACACTTAATAAGTTTCCAAAAATTTTTTTATTTAAAAAAAATTTATATACATAACTATTTAACTATGAAATAATTTAATCAATTATAATTTTTTAATTACTCTCGCTTTTTGATGACTAATACACATAATTATAATAATAAAAATTATTTATGAATTTATCAGTAAATTGATATTACATATTTGATAAAACTTTTAATATTGAGCCACTTGAAATCCCTCTATCGTGAAAAATAAGACTTATTTTAGTTTCTTTCAGTGTGCATAGATGGCACTTTAATTAAAAATAAAATTTTCTATTTTAATTAACGGTCTCTGCGAGCAATTGCTTTGATCATTTTAATTTGGATGGCACTACAATATTTATAAATTTAAATTAAGCTGCGCAACAAGCAAACATCCCCTTTTCGCATTTTAGGGATAGTACGATTTAGTCCTGCCGGGAATTCTTAACATTTCGGACGACATTTACTTTATTATTATTATTGTTAGAGTAAAATAGAATTTTTTATTAAATATTTACTAATGTACGTTTAAGAAGAATTAAATAATTTTTTTGAGCGTATTAGGTAAGAGCTAAAATCAACATCATATATATCGATTTAACAATAAACAAGAAATTTATTTATAAAACAGTTTTGCACTATACACACTCACACATACCACTAACACACAGCTATTTGTATTCATTTGATAACATTTTGGGAAAATATAATTAGTGTGTCGTTTGGGAGTTCTGTTTTCTTATAAAACATTCTGTTTGATTTCATTAACAATGTAACAAGTGAATAAACTTTAATTATTTTTGTTTTGTTTCTTGATTAAATTTTTTAATTAGTAATTTCTCTTTAAATTCATTCATCTTCTTAATGGGTGCTGTTAAACCGTTTGCAAATGCTTCCTTGCCTCTAAACTCATTTTTCTGTTATATTGAATTAATATTAAAAATAAATTCTAAAAATATCAAATCCTGCCGTTCGCAGAAAAGGGAAAATTTTGTGGGAAGATGGTCAAGATAACTCTATCGGAAAATAGGCTTGTCTCGAACACGTAAACTAAATTTTCTATATATACGAAGCGAAAAGCAATTTTTTTTCCATTTTTTATTTTTCCAGCAACGAATGAGCGCTGCATAATAATAATATTTCATAAATTTTTAATAAAATCCAGTACGAAAAATGACAAACACGTAAAATATGTTTCAATTAAAATTCATCGTTTAGGCATTTATCTTATATATCTTAATAAGAAAAATGCAACACTTTCTAACAATCTCAATCTCTCATCTTTTTTTTTGCTTCTCTATATAGATTCTCTCTCATTCATTCGACGAGTGTATAAGCGAAGAGAAAAAATGGGAAAAGGAGATAAAAAAACACCACAAAGAGTTGAAAGCGGTGAGTGGAAATTCATTTACTTTTTAACAAATTATTTATTTCGTTTAAGAAATATTGCAGTCAAAAAATCAATTTTATCATTGGAATACTTCATGTGCAGGCAATTTATTTTAATCTTCACATTTTTTTTCTAACACACTCACTGCACACATTTGATTTAAATGTATAGCGTGTACGGCATTTCTGACAGATTCTTATCAAACATGATAAAAGCTTCAGATATACTTTCACTCTCTAAACTGCCGGAAGTGTACACATATCTTTTTCAGATTCAAATTTTCGCCGTTAGATTTTTGATGAAAATATCAATGTATACACACACATATAAATGTGATGTGCAAGTGGAACGATTTTTCTCAGTATTTTGATTCTATTCATAGGAAAAGATTACATTTCATGTTAGTTGGTTGGATGGTTTATCAAAAATTCTTCATAAAAAAGCAATTTATCATATTTGTTTGTTATAAGATATTAAATCCTTTTATTATTGTGACATCAATTGTTAATTTCGTTGTAAAACATTCTAGATAATTCTATGAAATTATATGATTAATTAATGTAGATGCCGAAGAGTAGAAAATTATTTGCTTCAAACAAAATTGGATTTTTTCTGTTTTTGCATAACAAAAGCACAAATATTCTAAGTTATCTAGCAATTAGTTTTGATTAAAAATTCATTCAGCTTTCCTCCAATATATGGTTTGAATATTTTTTTTTATTAAAAATCAATTTCTAGTTAAAAGATCAAAGAAAAATTGTTAATCATTTTCGATGTCGTATCCTAAAATATTAATTGATGGAACAATACATTTTTTGCTGTGGAACATAAAAGGTTATAAAAATGTGCTTTTACAATTAAAGATTTAATAAGCGTTTTCCTTGGAAAGTCTATTTCCCGTTCGCTCTCACTCACTAACTAAAGCAACGAGTAAAAGCATCGTTGAAATTCCTGCTAGCGTTCAATATTACCTAATGGAACTAATAAATCGCTTAAACTTAATTACTATTTGTTTAATTATCTATAATTAAGAAATGCTAATAAATTTTATGATCATCATATGAATCATATATACAAAAATAAATTATTATAAAAAAGTGTAGGTATATGAAGAAAATGAGTAAAAAATCAGTTACACATCAAAAATTCACTTATTTGTGTCGTAATACTTTGCTACTAAATCGATAGCAGCGATTGCAAATTCATTGGAACATGGACTCGGTCCCCAAAATGCACCAGGACATCCCAACTGCTCGAAACAATTATAACTGATACCTGACGAGCCGGCGGAGCAACAAGAGATTATTGCAAAAACGCATCGACTTGGCGGAGCTTTAGGTTTGAGTTGAGATGATGGAGATGTCGTTGTTACAGGTGGCGATAGATTAAGAGACGGAGGCGGTCGATTAAAATTATTTTGCGTACCATTCACCACCTCCGATTTGTGCACTAATGGTGGCACTGTCGATCGTATGGGTGGTGGACGTGTTGGAATATTTCCCGACGATCCAGACGTTTGTATGGGTGGTGGACGCGCTGGAACATTTCCCGATGATTCAGGTCTTGATCCTCTATCAAATGAGTAGATAGGTCTATTATAATCAGTATTGTCATCCGCATCAGGGAAATTAAATCGATTCTCTAAATTGGGAGTACTGGAAGTGGCCATATCATCGCTGTCCGGCGTTTGTGTTGTCGTTGTTGGGGATGGTGGTAAATACCCTCTTGGTGGCAAATAATTTCTATTATCATAAGTTGGACGAATTGGTTGCGGAGGATAATAGACGGGCGAATGTCCAACATTACTCCACACCGGTATATAATAGGGACGAGCAATTTGATACACCTGCGGTTGCCAATAATTCTCTACTGGCCATGGATAATATCTTCGCGTACGTTTCAACTGATTGTTCGTATTGGTCTTGATTTGATTGGAATGTTGTTGATCTGTTGCTTCAACTGAATATCCATCCTCGTGTGTCTCGTATTGATCCAGATGTAAAGAGTAGGTCGCGTTTACTAACATCAGCGCCATCAAGCTTATCCTTACTAACGACATTCTGTAACAGAATTTAAGTATTTCTATTCGATTAAATTAATTCGTAATGCGAATATTAAAACTAAATGGCACTCACTTAACGTAGACCAAAGTGGTTTTTATTATAAATAATAAATGCTTTATTTAAACTTGTTTTTTTTTATAACTTGTTTAAGGCTCGAAACGAAACTGACATTGATAAACGAAATAACAATGAATTTATTCTATTAAAAAAAGGTGGAGCAAGCGGAGGAGCTTTGCAATTTGACCGTAAATAAATAAATGTTTTTCATGGGTATTTCAGAATTAAAAGAAAAAACTGCGCGCAACTGTAATACATTCTAGTTGTAGTACACACTTGAATTTTTTCGACGTATTATTCATTCTGTATACATACTTTGGATTATCTATATGTCTATATCAAGTATATTTTATGAAATGTAAATATCTCCTAAGCTTTTCCACAATAAAAATTTATTACATCTCAGTAAATTCTAGAAATTTAATCATTTTTTTATAGCTGGAAACAAAACTGCTTGCAATAATCAAATAAATGCAAAGTGATTTAAAAACGCCACCGTTTTCTAGATTAACATTTTAAATATAGAATGAAATTTGATTTTAAAAACGTAATTAACAAAATATTGATAAAATTGCGCGCTGACAAATTTCCCTGACCTCAAAACTAAATAATTAATGAATTTATTATTTGGCATTTTAAATAAAAAATCTTTTTTTAATTACCGTCCTGTATGTGATTAATAAATAAGTGTATTATTTATAAAATTAATTAATTACAAAGTTAGAGTAAACATTTATGTAAAAGTGATGATTTTAATTAGCATTATATTTATGCATTTACATGCAAATCACAGTTGGAGCGTGAAATTTGTTCAAATCAGACATAAAATGCATTTTGCATGATTCTCTGCAAATTTACAGTAAACATTGAAGAAAAAAAAAACAAATTTTTTGCAAGTGTGTTGGAATATCACGCGCAGACTATTAATATTTGAAGCGGAAATTGAATATATCATGTATTGGTACGACAACATAAAGAATAAAATACACAGAAATGAACAGCAGAAAACAAAGACTCGTTTTTTTCTCTCTGCCATAGCACATTATAATAGAATCGTGTCAGACACGACCTTTCCCTGGAATTTATACTTGCACTAAATTTTCTAAATACAATACTGAATTTGAATTATTAGTAAAAAAATTCACAAACGTGACTTTATGATGCCAAAAACAATCCATTCATTGAACACCACAGTGGGGGAACTACAAATATTTGGCCACACCGCCAAATAATATAAATAACAAAAAATCAATAATACAGTAATCCCTCCATTTACGCGGTTTATGAATATTTTTTTTAACTCGCCATGATGCGTATTTGTATATGCTTTTTTTATGCACTAATTCGTGAAACCAATTAATCGCGTAAATGGAGGAATTATTGTATTTAAAATATTTTGTTGCTGTGAGGAATTTTGGGCTCTGTACAGTTCTGGGCTGTGAACACGTCATGATATGATAATATTATAAATTTTTCGGCGCAATTACTAAATATCGTCCTACTTGTGAGTTAATTATGATGTCATTCTAATTAAAAACCACTCCTACGTACGACGAATAAAATTTGCTCCATTTTATGTTTAGCCGGCTGGTATGGATTAGCAATTATTTGATATAAAACAATGCGTCATATTATTAGCAGAATAATATAAATTCGTTTGCTCATTAAAACTAAAAGTTGTTATTTAAATAGCCACAACAATAATGTTTGTATAATAAATGAAAATTTATATTGTACAAATGTAATAATTTAGTTTAATAATATATATTATGCATAATCCGGAAAATCTCCGTACTCTCGTTACATAAACACAACTAATTAAAACTTTTTATTTAACATATAAATTGTTGATTTCGCTCTCTCGCCTTTCCGCTTACCGATAATTTAAAATTCACTCTAATATTGCATCAAAACTTTATTAGAAACAATTAAAAAGTGTGTTTAATGTGGAAAAGTTTTTAGTTAGGCAACGACGTTGTCGTTGACAGAGATGTCAATTGTTTTTTCTGATAAAATAAGCAGATTGAAAAAACGTAATTGAACTGCACGTGTTTTATTTCAATAATATTTTATGATCAAATTGTTGAATAATTACCATTCATGTTATGTAATTTCTAATCTTGCTTTTTTTAGTAATGTTGGATAATCAATTTTGTTTGTTTTTCATAAATATTGACAAAAGATAATTTCGTATGTGTGTGATGAGTGTTTGGGGAAATGTTCAGTTCGCTGAAATTAGAATTTTTTGCAAAATAGATTGTTGTTTTAATAAATACGATTGCAATTGTCATTTCTAAATATTCCTCTATTTGATTTAAACATTATTTATTTATTTAAAATTTGTTACCACTATTTTACATATAAAATACTTTTCATATTTAAAATTTTTAATAACTTTTGATGCTAACTATGCATATAAAAGCAGTTGTAACTTTGTAGTTGAAAAAAGCAATTATTGGTAAAAGTTTTCTTTGTAATCCGTATTTTATAGATTAATGTTCATAGAAATTCAAATTTTAAATCCCTGCAGCTAATGACTCAGAAGACAATAAAAAAAAATCTTACTTATATAATTTTTTGAGATCTGAAAACACATAATTCATATAAAAATATAAATATGCAATAAAATAAATAAAATAGGAATTTGAACGTTGCCAACTATGTATACTTATAAATATTAATTAAGCTTTGAATTATAGAAAGAATCTAAAGTTTGCAGCAATAATCAATAGGTTCAATTTATTTATTTATTTATCTAGAAAATGCAACATAAATGTAAAGTGAAACTAAATGGTACGTTTATGTCAAGAAAAAAGATTTACATATGTAAAGTATGAATTTATGTATACATTTCTATAAACTATATAAATATTATTATTATTATGTGCATAAATTTTCTCTAAACTTCAGCTCGAGAATAATGCTCGATTTTGATAAATATTGATATTTGTTAGAAGCCAGCATGTTCAATAATAAATCAGCTGGATATTTTCACTTCATTTGTTTTGTTTTTTAACAATTTTAGTTAATCCTTGGCATTTTGCTTACAAACAAAACAGATAAGTCAATTTTTTTTATCTAAAACAAAATTGAGTTGCAAAATGTTAATTGCCATGTTCATTGTTTATTTCCCATTAAAATTTTATGCAATTGTTTTATGCAATATTAATAATATAATTAATAAATTTTTAACGCAACTGCAAGACGGTGAAGAGGAAAAAAGAACTTTTGTTTTGTGAAATCGAATTTCAAACGTTGAAAAGAACTTACACTTTTCGAACAAATTCAAGGAAACTTGTTGAAAAGTTGTTTAACATAAGTTAGTGACCTGAAAGTACAATAAGTACAACAATGCTTAAATTAAATTAAAAGATTATTGCTTCCTATGCTCAAGCCGGCAATTAATTTTTATTTTGTCTCTTGTTTAAATACATAAAAATGCTTTTAAGTTAAGTTAAACTAATCAGACGAAAAATCACTTGTAAACCTTGAATGTCAATTAAACGAAAACAAAAATTGCATTTTTAATAAATCACTAGTGAACTTTAATAAATCGTGTGATCAATATCAAATCAATAAAAGCACGAAAAGCAAGCAATGAATAGATCCGCTACACAATCATATATTCGGATTTTCCAAAAACCACAAATTAATTTGCATTCTCATTCATTATAATTTAATAAAATTAATATAAATTCCATTTAAAATTTAAAATAAAGTTGTAAAATGCAAATGTGTGCAATAAATCAAAATAATTTTATATTTACTTTTTGTTAGACAAATTTTTTTATTTAATTACTTGCATGTTAGCACTTTAGACATGTAATATTTAATCGATAATGAGTATGAGGTTATAGAAATTATTCAATAATATGGTAATTTTACGATCGCGAAACATGTAATAATAATTAAATTGATTACTTATATTAAATCGTACGTGCATATAATGTGCAGTAGTCCTAAATGCGATTTTTAGTTGCATTCATATTTACACAATGATGTGTTGAAAACTAATATTCACTAAAACCAACTTTTATCTAGTAAGCTCCTATCATAAACATTTAATAGCATAAAATAAATGAAATTTTAACTTTTCTTCATTAATAATATAAAAGTTCTGTTATTTCATGTAACGTGTTAGATCCACATTCATATAACGAATTTTTATTATATAAATTGTATAAAATACATAAAACATTTTGATAGAATAAAATTTATTTTGCAATATTTTTATATGAAATGTAGTTGTTTAAATATCATGTTACTGCTTTTGTTGTATGAATTATTGTAGAAATGAAGATAATGAATTGTAAAAAAGGGAAAGTTATTTATTTAGCCATTAACTATATAAAATATCTTCAGTTATCAAACATAAATTAAGCAAAATTATTTGACCATAATTTATTCATTTTTTAAATATATTTTCGACCTTCTAATTTATAGTAAATAATTCTTATTGCAATAGTTATACTACGTAGCCCCAAAAAAACTAATGAAAATAATAAGTATTATTAAATTTTCTTTAAAAATAACTGTCAACTTCATAAATAAACTTTAATTGAAGGAATTATTAATAAATTGTTAATTCTATCTATACATATTTGAGTTGATGTATAAGCTGAAATTGATGTCAGCTTAGCGAGACTTTACTGTAGTCAATTACTATTACTGCAAATTTTACATTAATTTATTTACAGACATTTTCAATATTAAATGTTTTCATCGGATCATTTTGACTATTTATTTGTTATTTATTTATTAACTTTCAGTAAAGTCGATAATTCAAAGGAAATATGTGTGCAATAAAGCCTTAAAGAAGAAATTAATCAAATATTTAAGAGCGCCTTCTGACTGCTGCAAAACTTTCGTTGTATTCAATGGAAAAACTAATTGAGATATTGAAATGCGGTTTTCACTATTCAATTTTTTATTAAATTCTGGGTGAGGAGTAGT